>MU183282.1:184236-214771 GCA_016904865.1 Pissodes strobi | reverse complement strand
AAGCAAAACAGTAGCGTTTGTTCATGCCAAAATTTGAAAACGCTACAAGCGGAGGTCCCAAAACGATCTAACGATCTTCAGAAATGGCGGCCGACGATTGGAGTTCAGCAACCAAGGTTATGAAATATTCAAACCAAAATTAAAACATGGATCGTCGAGTCAAATGCAGCGTATTTGTGGGTTTTGTTAACAGAATTCTTAAAAATATAAAACGGTTTTCTGGCTGTTCCACGATAATGTAATATAAATCAAGCCAAGCTATTCTAATAACAATGTGCTTCGCTTATCAACTAAAATAAATATAGTCACAACGTGTTATAAATGCTAATACAAATATATCGTTAACCCAAACTTGGAATAGAGTTAATTTACATTAAGAAATGCGGCAATTTCAAGCGTATTAACAGCAAATCGAATTAATAAACTGATGAGTGCAAAATACAGCATCTTTTTTCCTAAATGCGGTATGTAAATGAAATTTTAAAAATATTTGACACTGGCAAAAACGGACTGTTACAGTGTGTTATTCAATAGTTATAACAAATGATCTAACACAAATTTAAATCTCGAATTATATAAAATTAAGTTCTCTAATTCGAGACGAGAACTAAATATTATAATACGCTGTTAATAGCTTATGTTATTTAAATGCACACATTAAAAAAATCGAATCGCAGAAATTAATATGTTCTTCGACCTGATGACCTTCTCTCCCACAACACTCCCTTACGTCCTACAAAGGCACGCATCCAAAGCACAGGTCTACGACATCCGCTTAGCACCAGAATCTGGAGCCAAAGAGAACGGTGTAACAGTTCGATTTTGCCAATTTTAAAATTTCATTTATATGCCGCAATTAGGGGAAAAATGATGCTGTATTTTGCACGCATCGGTTTATTAATTCTAAATTTATTAATTTGCTTTGCCAACAATTCGCTTGACACTGCCATCGCATCGGTTTGTTAATTCTAAATTTATTAATTCGATTTGCTTGTAAATGCCACTTTCCTAATATGAAAACTATATGTATTAGCTTTTATGATCCGTTGTGACTATTTATTTTAGTTGATAAACGATGTACATTATTATTAAAATAGCTTGGCTTGTTTTATATTGCATTATCGGGAATCGCCAGCCGACCGTTTTTAATTTTTAAGGATTCTGTTAGCCTGCAAATACGTTGCATTTGACTTATTGAACCATACTTTAATTTCAGTTTGAATATTTTATTACCTTTTGAGAACCCTAGGTTGATGAATGCCTGGAGCCGGCCGTCAATTCCGGAGATCGTTTTTGGACCTCTGCTTTAAATATATTTCTCGTTTTGTACGGCAGACTAGTTTTTGTGAGGTTTATGCCAAATAATAGGGATGGGCTATCTATCGCGTGTTTGTCATTCTTGATTTAGATCTTTGAAGGTTTATCATTCCTGTAAGAGCATTTATGGAAGAATCTAATTTTAGCTCACTATTCGTGGCTTCCGCCGTCATGTTGCCATCATAACAAATGAGAACTCGGTCGTTTATTATCTTAGAATTATTCCTTGTATCGAATCACTCGGCATGTTTCCGCCCATCACTACTTGTGACGCAGCATTTAATCTCGAAGGCAAATTGGCGAAAACGTTGGAGAGGCCTTTCTCTAGTTTGCTCGTAAGGCGAACCTTTGCCATTGCAGTTAGAAATTCCACATTTAGTATTGTGATATAATACAACCCTTTTGCTAGGGGATTTATTGTGTTGTTTCTGTTTGTGTTTTAACACGACCGATTTTTCGGGCTCTACATGCTGTATTAGGTAAGCATTTCCTCTGGATTTCTTTTTCTATGGCTTGTGAAGCGAGTGAACGCCATGATGCTAACGTTTTTTTTTTGTTACCATTATTTATAGCGGCTTCCACGTTCGTCATATAAGCCCGAGACCGTCGAATCTCTCAGAGTAGCCCTCATATACACAAATTTAAGGTAATTATTGCTATAGTTTTACCTAAATTAATGATTTGATTGCTGCTTATCTGTGTTACCTTTTTTTTGTGCAAATATCGCAATTTGCTTTTTTCACGTGTTGTCTTATCTACTCCATGTTATCTGATCCGAATATTTATTTTAATGCAACTTTAATTTTGATCATATGGAGAAGTTTATATATTCTTTTTGGGGTGATTCATACCTATCTTTTTATATTCAAGTTGTCTGAACCTTAATATCTCTTTTATTTGCTTTATTGCATTACAAGTCCATTGGTTTTTTTTTGTCTGGGAAAATTTGTTTTATAAGGAAGACGTATTTGTGCAAAAGGGGGGTCTATGATTTTTATTAAAGTAAGGGGGCTTCGTTTAATGCGTACTGGATTATTTAAGGGTTTTCCTGGAGGGCAAGAAGCTTCATTGAAAGGCCACAACTTCTTCCTGGAGGGCTAGAAGTTTTCTTCCCTGGAGGGCCAGAAGTCCATTCTTTCCGAAGGACTACAACGTTTTACGGAGGGCCAGAACCCTTATCGAAGGGCTACAACCTTTTGTTTCCCTCACTGGAGGCCATCGTGAGCCCACTCCTGGGTATCTATAAGTGCCGGCGCCTCCACCAGAGTTCGACGACGGGATCTGGGTATCGTACTATAAGCTTTGTGTTTCATTGTTTCTTATGCTTATCAATTTAGTGCAATCACTCTTCGTTTTCTTTTATTCATATAAATCAAACATTGAACGCCGAGTTCTGAGGTAGCTCATTGATTTTAATTAATTTAATTTACATTTATTCACTGGTTTATCGGACCAGTTAATCTGATTGCTTTGAATTGTTTTCTCATTTTAATAAAAGTCAAGCGCTGGCTGAATAATTTCATTCTTTTCATTCATTAGCCGGGAGATATAACCGCTCTGAATTTTATCTCTTTATCATATGAATCAAGCGACCGCCATACTTCCAATAGTAGTTATTCTAGTTCGGTTCTCTTATTAACTTGTCGAGTCATTTGATTTAATTACAGTAGCCGTTCGTTGCTACATACTATTATTGCTACATCTAAAATCAGTGCAGCTATTAGCGCACGCATACCTAGTTGTAAGAAGCTTAGTCAACGTCAAGTGATCACTTTGATAAGTAGTATTTAGTGCATTTAGTGGTAAGGCATATAGAACCGAGTATTTCCAACTGAATTGGTCTCTGTACAATCTTCACATTGTACTCTCTTTATTTTATCAATTACTTTAACAGTCATTTAACATTATTTAATTTTTTTTAATTAACCACATTTTAATATAACATTTTTCTCCAGATAGATTGTTGCTGTGTTTTCAAAAAAAAAAGAACTTAGTAGCAAATATCCTAGTCACCCTGCAGAAGACCCGCAGAGCTCTTTCCGTTTAGTTGGCGAGAACGGGTGGCGCTCAAACGACCCCACGACAAGGGTCGGGCTTGCAATACGACTCTCCGGGGCTAGGTTTCTTTCTAATTAATAAAAAAAAATTCTTTTCTTTCCTTCTTAACTCCAATCAGAAAAACGTGTTGCAACCGATATTACCATAAAAGGAGATGCTTCCATCGCTGAGCTCGATCTAGGCACGCGCTTTAACTGCGATTCCGGATCGAGTCGAGCTGACGCCCTAGGCGTGGAGGGACCGAGCGTATAAATTCGTCTGCACAGCCCAAAATACACACTCTCTATCAGTGCACCAGTCTCTCCGGTAAAATTCTAAGTTATTATTCCAACATGCAGTTAAATTCTGCTGGTTTAAAGAATAAAGTAAAATCCAAGTACTAAATCAAGCTTAAGGCATAAGTATATATTCTTTTTGCATTCCCAAGTAAACAGTAACTCAATTGAGTAAAGTAAATTAATATTAAGTTCTAAAGTAATAGAAGTGAAAAGTGATCTTAATCCAATTAAATGTCTTAAATTCAGTCGTCTAAGAAACGGCGCTTACAACGAAAGCATAATACGCTTTTATGCGTTTCTTCCTAAAACTACCGAATCAGAGTGTTAGGATTAAAAGGCTAAAATAATCCGCGATCCATTAAATCAGGGGTAGGAACAGTGTTAGATAAACAGTGCGAACTGAAGACATGAGTAAGTTATCCAGTGTATAAATTTATAGATAGAACCATTACTAATTTTGATATGCCCGGCACCCTATTTCATAATGTACTATCGAATTGAATTACGTATTTAATGTAAGTTGCAGTTGATTTCAATGTTTCATATTAGTATTGCTATTCCAACTGTCAGACTTCTGTACCATTGTATATGTTATATGAAGTCGATACGGCTACCAAAGTATGGGTGATTATTTGTTTATATATTAGATTTATTTAATTTACCTAAACGTCTTTCTTTTCGACCATAAAACGCAAAATTACGCTATCTTTAAAAACACAAGGCTTGCCCACAGTAACTGCTCTTGTCGCCTGCTTAAAAAGCTCCCGTTTTCTTTTAATGAATAATAATATTTTCATTACCAATTCCTATTTAGGCCTTGATACCGCTCGCAGGGTACTAAATATTTGCTTCCGCTCGCCAGAGAAGGTATATAAAACATTAAACAAACAAACAAAAGCAGGTCGCGACACTCAATAACATATATAAAATAACGAGGTTGACAGCAAGATTATTGTACTTGGCACACAAATTTTATGTATGGTTTATCTTAGCATTAGATTGTTTGATGGCGATGGCAGGTAGAATAAGGCCCTGGCTCTTGTAGTAATGATGGGAGTCAATCAAACCTCCCGACTAGTTTAAATTAAAATAATAAACAAAGATAATTTCGGAAATTTTGGACAAGTGACTGAAATCCAAACGTACCAAGCAACAATATGTGATCGATACCAGGAAGAGACTAAGTACCATTTGCTTTAAATGCAAGATACTTCAAAAACTTAGGAAGGGCTCCATATCAAGGATATGTATTCCAGCTTGGAGCGTATGTACGAATAATACACCACTGCTCTCAGTGACCAGATACTCTCAAAAGGCTTGCACGTTCTAATCACAAATCCCAGCATAGCTATGCATACTTCCATGATTTTTTGAACATGTGTGTTGAACGAGAGTCTTGGATCAAAGTACACGCCAAGATCTCTAAAGATCTCAACTCTTGTTTGTTCTTCAGTCCACATGCAAAGGCGTTGCCTATAATATCCTAATGGACACTGCAAGTAGGAAACGGCGAGGAGGGAAGATACCGATGGACTCTTTTCTTAAAGATGTTTAGACTGTAGCCAACAGGGAACAATTCGGTTGGTAAGGCGTTCCAGATGCTCGTCACACGCCAGAAGAAAGAATTTTGGCTGGTTCTGGGTGTGTTCTGTTGGAGAGCATATGGATGGGAGCTTCTAGCTCGTCGTGTGGAACGAACAAAGCTGGCGTTGGAGGGAATCAGAGTTGTCAGTTCGGTCGAGAGTCACCCACCATCCGCCTATGTTCCAAGGTGTGAAAGGAACGAGTCAGTGTTTCGTCGTTAATAAGTTTAACAGCTCGATTCTGGATGGAGTCTAAGAGCGCTAGAGTATGTTTGGGAGCAGAACTCCAAATGTGAGAGCAATACTCCAAAGTAGGTCTGATTTGCGCTTTATAGAGTGTAAGCAGCTGATAGGAGCTGAACTATTTTTTGGCACGGAAAAGTACACCCAGTTTTTGACACTTGGCGAACCTCGGACATGCTGATCCCATGAAAAGTTAGTGCTTGCGGTTATTCCAAGAAGCGAAAGATTGGAGGATGGAGAAAGAATTTCCCCCTCCATGATGATGTCAAGGTAGTTCCCCTTAATTTTTCTCCGGGAGAACACAGCAGTCTGTGTCTTTTTGACATTGAAGGTTCCAGAATTATATTTAAGTCTCGATTGATTTAGTCAGTTTGTTGCCTTCTTAGTTGTCCCAATGTGGCCGATGATAATGGTTTGTCAGGAGAAAAGGATGACACAAGACTGCAATCGTCTGCATAGCCGTAAATGGGGTTTTCAGTAAGCTTTAGTAGGTCATTTATGTGGAGTAGGAACAAAGTTGGAGACAAAACCGAACCCTGCGGAACACCAGCATTGATGGTAAATGCCTCTGACGAGACACCATCGATAGCGACCTGAATACTCCTTTTATCGAAAAAGCTAGACAATAGTGTATGTAGAGCCGGTGGAAAGCCATAAGCTGAGAGTTTGTCCAGGAGTGATTGGTGCCACACCCGGTCGAAGGCTTTGGAGATGTCAAGAGCAACGACTCGGGACTCTCCGTGTTTCGTAGGGTTGAATTCCAGATGTGTGCTACATAGGACATCAGATCTCCTGTTGACCGATTCGCTCTAAATCCATACTGCCTATCCGATATTATGTGGTTCTGTTCAAGATATTTTAGGACCTCGGAATTAAGGACTTTCCATTACCTTGGCCACTACCGGGGTTAAAGATATTGGACGGTAGTTACTGGCAATATTTTTCCCCTTCTTAGGTACAGGTTGCACACTAGCGCGCTTCCAGAGGGCTGGGAAAATACCTCTATTGCAATATAAGGTTTATAGTTTGGTTAGAATAGGTGTCAGCTCCAGTGCGCACTGTTTGAGAACAATGGGGGGAATTCCATCCAGTCCTTTGAGCAGTCAAGACGACGAAGTAACCCTCTTATCTGTTTTAGCTTGAAAACGATTTCTGGCATTGTTGTGGCGATCCTAGGCAATATTGGTGGAATCTTTCCTTGTGCATCAAGGGTGAAATTTCGTGCAAACAAGTCTGCCTTTTCCTTTGCAGTCACTGCAACGGGATTGTCTTCGCGCAAGTGGTGGAAAACTTGAAGATGAAAAGTTTTTCCCGATGGCCTTTGCAAATCCCCAAAATGATTTTGAGCTGTTCGAACAGTTCAAAAGCTTCTCGCGGACTCTCTGATCAAACTTTGGATTGATCAATAATTAGTTTGCAGCTATTTCGTGCATCCAGAAAAGCTCGGCGCGAAACAACCGAAGGGTTGTTGCGCCATTTGCGATAAGTTTGGTTCTTTTTGGAAACCGCCTGAATGGGTTAATGCCGAACTACGTAGTTTAATTATAGCAAAGAAAAACTCGTAAAAGGTTTAAAAAGTTCGGCAGGCAGTCAAACTAGCTTGAATTATGTCAACTTAGGAATCAATTTAAGGAAATGAGGAAAACATGTCACGAGGCATAGGTATATTAAGTAATAAGATTCAGAATGACTTTAATTGCAGTCCAAGCTCATTCTGGTCTTTCATTAGCGATCAGAGAATATCTCATTGTCTGTCGGCAAGCGTCACTTATGGTGATTCTGTCATTCATAATATGGCCAAGCGCTTTTGACCTTTTTGCTAGTGTTTATAGGTTTGATGCAGTTGACGAACAACCCTACTATGAATTTAAAAATACAATTAATGTTGCCGCATTCACGGTCACCTGCGCTGAGATTATTGAGAGAGTAAATTCTATGCCCTCAAAACTAACCTGTGGTCCTGACGGTTTGCCCATATTTTTTCTGAAGAAATGCATATTTTGACCATTCCGCTGCAATTTTTATTCAACTTTTCATTCTCATCTGGCATTGACCCAAATTCTTGGAAATTCACTTACCTCAATCCAATATTTAAATCGGGATCACGTGAGAATGTCACTAACTATAGGGCTATTTGTGCCCAGTCAGAGATTCCCAAGCTTTATGATCGGTTGGTTACAGAGGAACTGAGTTGGAACTGCAGACATTTTCTTAATTCAGAACAACATGGATTTATGACGGGAAAATCAACTTCAACGAATCTGCTTATATACGAGCATTTCATAATTAATTGCATGGAGGTGACTGCAGGTTGACTGTGTCTATGCAGACTTTTCGAAAGCCTTCGGTAGGGTCAACCAAGCTTATCTCTATCGATGTGAGGGGTCCAGCTCTTGCATGGTTTGCTAGCTTTTTAATGGGTTGTACCCAGGCTGTCAAATATGGCTCTGCTTTCTCTCATAGAATGCAGGTTCCCTCAGGAGTGCCACAAGGTTCCTATTGCGGTCCTATCATCTTTAATCTTGTTGTGAGCGACATTGGAACGGTATAACTAATAGCCATTTTCTATCATTGTCTCCGTAGCACGCCTTTTTATTGCAGAATGACCTGACATGTTTTGTAAAGTAGTGTCAAATTAACAGAATGGAGTTAAATATCAGTAAATGTTATCAGTCTCCAGGATCCACTTAAATTCCACCATGGGTTAACTGGCATACCTATTAACAGTACTAATAGTATTCGTGAACTGGGTATAGAGTTTGACGTCAAATTTTCATTCTCCTTTCCTGTCCAACACATAGTTTCAAGAGCCTTGAAAATGCTTGGCGTGTTTGTATCGAATGGACTCTCACTGAGGATTTTCTTGGCTTTACCTCTAGTTGCTTTGCAGGTTATGGCGGAGGCAATCAACTATTCCTTTGTTTCTGGAGTTTTCCCGAGAGCAGTGATTTTTCTTCTCAACAAGGGGGGGTGAACACAACTGTCCTTTAAATTTTAGACCCATAGCATTACTGGCTACTTTGGCCAAGATTGTGGAACGGCTCGTTAAGGTGAGGATGGTTTTATTTTTGAATGAGCTTGGCCTATTGAGCTTTCCCAGTTTGGCTTTCGTAAGTCTATGAGCACAGAGGATGCCATCGTTAGCTTTCTAGAACACATTTACAACAGTCTGACTGAACGCTGGTGGGGTTGCAGCAGCAGTGTCCTGTGACTTGCCAAAGGCTCTTGGCTGCGTGAGTAACTGGATGCTGCTGATGAAAATGAGGCTCTATGGTTTTAGGGGAGCTGCCCTTGAGTAGTTCCGTTCTTATCTTTCAGATCGCGTTCAGGCTGTTAAATTTAATGGTGAGGAACTTAATTTAAGGTGTGCCACAGGGTTCGGTACCTGGTCCTCTGCTTTTTCTCATTTACGTGAACGATCTCCCACAACTGCAGATAACCGGCAGATTTACACTATTTCCAGATGATATCACCATCCTCTGGCATGACTCAGATGTGGCTCTAATGCCACAATATATAAGGACGGATTTGTGACGCAAATTGTTTGACATTTAAGGTTTCTAAAACTAATATCCTTAATTTTAAATGTGAGACCAATGATATATATTTGAATAATGAACCTGTCACCATGCCACCCTTCAGTAAGTTTTTGGGTGTTTCAATAGACAAATTCCGTAAATTTGAAGTCCATATTGCAAACGTGGGCAAGAAAGTTTCATCTGGCTGCTATTGCCACCAATCTGAATTTCTCCATTGCCAAATGCGCATACTTTGCGATTATCGAATCCCACCTTCTACACGGAATTTGCTTTCGGGGTTCGTGCTTGAATTACCTTTTTAATTCACTATTTGTACTGCAGAAAAGGGCCATTAGATGTATATGTGGAGCCAAGCCTTGTGACTCATGTCGCCCTCTTTATCTAAGCCATAATATTTTAACACTAAAAATAAAGCTAGCTGTGATATGTTTGGTCTGAGAATTGAATTAATTAAATCTATCAAAAACTTAATTATCAGTCCCTTAACTAAATTACTAAATTGGTGTCAGAATGTCTTTCCTGACATACTAAAGAAAGCTCTTGTTGTGCCTGTCTATAAAAATGGTGAAAAATGAGGCTAAAAATTACAGGCCCATCTCTTTGTTGCCAGTATTATCTAAAATTGTTGAAAAGTGCATGGCATTGAGGTTGGTGAAGTCCTTTGGGGGGAACAGATGCTTTACGGAAAGTCAGTTTGGTTTTCGAACGGGCAGGATTACTACACAGGGTATATTAAACGTTATTTCCGATATTCTTAATTCTTTTGATAATCTCCAATATAATGCTGTTCTTTTCTGCGACTTGAGTAAGGCATTTAACTGTGTCTCCCATGAACTTTTGCTGAGCAAGCTAGCCCACTATAATTTTAGCACAGATAGTGTTAAACTTGTCAATTCCTATCTAAGTATTAGATCCCAGGCTGACAGGGTGGGTTAGTTTGAGTTGTTCTGAGGAAAGGGTTGTGAACATAGGTGTACCTCAATGATCTGTCCTAGGGCCGATTCTATTCCTAATATATGTAAATGATCTTCCTCTAAACAGCGATAAAGAAAAATCACCCATTTTGCGGATGACACCACCATCTCCCGGTCAGTGGGATCAGTTGATCAGGCAGTTGTACAGCTTCAGTGCAGGACTGGTTTAACGCAAATAAGCTCCTCACGAATGAAGACAAAACAGAAAAATTGGTTTTCTCCCTCAGAGATTCTAGAAACGTTAATGAGAATAGGGAGAGTGTTCAGTTCCTTGGAGTGTACATTGACCCCACTCTGAGATGGGAGGTCCAAATTAATCAGGTTTCATCAAAGCTTAGCAGGGCACTTTTTGTCCTTCGTAACCTTTCCCAAAATGTCTCGGAAGATGTCATGAAAATATCGTACCATGCTAAATTTCATTCTGTAATGACATATATGGTGTTTTGGTTTGAGGTCACTCACCACTTGTGGCAAGAATTTTTGGGTTACAGAGAAGGGCTATCCGAATCATGGCGGGTCTGGGTTTCAGGGAAGATTGCAGACAGGCATTTAAATATTTTAATATACTTACCTTACCATCTCACTACATACTAGAGAATTTGATGTATGTGAAGGACAATGAGGATAAATTCGGGGTGCATGGTGAGGTCCACGGTTATGATACGAGACAAAAAAAACTTACTCATCCCAGCTTATCATAGGTTGAAAAGGTGTCAAGATGGCCCAGGCTATCTATCTATAAAATCCTTCCATGCTCTTCCAAATTCCATAAAGAGCATGGAACGAGACAAATTTAAGAGTAAAGTTAGGTAGATTTTGTGTTTAAATTGTTTTTACTCATTTGATGAGTTCTTAACAGCAACACATATATTTTGATGTTTTCTATTTTTAAACAAACATTTTAGTCTGGTTTTATTGTATTATTCTGCTGTAGTTAAATTGTATTGTCTCTAACAGCAAGCTTGTATTGTAGTTATAATTTTAACAAATATTTAGGGTTTAAATTTTGCAGATGCTTAGGCTAAGTTTTTTAGTTTTATAACTGTGTACTAATTTTATTACAATAGTTTCCTACTATTTTTGACCAGTGTAAATACCTATGTATAATGACATGAAATATAATGAGTATTGAGTAACACTGCGTTAATCTTTTTATTTTGGAACCAGTTTGTTTGGTTTTTAGAAAATACAAACACGAACTAGTATTAAGTAACCAGTATAATACTCGACAAAATTACTTGCTGAGGCTACCCATACCCATTCCTCACTCCGAAGTTGTCCGTTCCTCTATTGTATATGAAGGTAAAAAATTGTTCAATAATCTTCCACTAGAAATAAGAAAACTTAAGACTGAAAAAAGCCTATGTATAAAGATGAAGAGATTTCTTGCTGGTAAAGCTTACTATAATAGCCACGTTTACACGGGACGTACCAAATATTTGGTCCACGGACCAAATGACGTCACACATACTTTTATATCCGTGTAAACACCCAAGTATCAAAATTTGATCCTGGAGTTTGATCCACATCAAATAGGGTATACCAAAACTCAGTTTTACTGGTGTAAACAGGTCGGGACATTTTCGAGGACCAAATTTTAAAATTGGCGCAATTTTTCGATAAGATGTCAACTGTCAACATAATGAACGAAGTTAGTATTTAGCCTTACTTTTTAATTTGGTTTTGATACTTTTGTTGCGGTTTGTTTAGTTTGTAAAATTAGGTAGATATTTCTATTTCTGTTGGCATGTCATGCAGTGGTGAAGGGAATAAATCGAACATTAATAAAAGAAAAAGGGGTAGCAGTTGGACAGATAAGGAAACAAAGGTCATGCTAGAAATTGCCACAGAAATGGAGATAAATCGGCTAATGGACGAAAGCCGTTACCGGCATATCGATATTTATAAAGCGATAGCTAAAAAGCTTGAAGAAAAAGGTATGATAAAATCACACGAACAAATTAAATTACGTATAAAAAAATTGAAACTCTCCTACATTAACTGTAAAAAAGAAAATGCTCCGAGTGGTAGAGGCAGATGTGATATACCTTTTTATGATCAGCTTGATTTATTATACGGTTCAAGGCCTTTAGTGGATAGTAATTTAAGTGGTATCGATACAATTGAAATTAATGTATCAGACATCCCAGTGGTTCCTGACGAGTCACAAGTTGACGAAAGCATAATTATAGAGGAAAACGAAGTAGCAAATGAGGAAACAAATGAAGCAGCTGGAGCTGAGAATTTAACCGAAGAACTGCAGGCCTTGCCATCAACTTCTCGTCAAGGTGAGTATTTTGTTTGTATCATTTTGGTGTGTGGTATTTTATCATGATGATGTAAATATTAGGTATTATATTATAACTGTTTTTTAGATTTTGGAAAACAAAAGAAAGACAAATCTACTGGGGGCAGATATGCAACAAACACATTATTGCAAAATTTTGCCACAACAATAAAAAAAAATTGTGAGGAAGTGTGTGATAGAGTGACAAAAGAACATGCAACTTTTTTAGCCAAGGAAATGAAGAAGCAAAGGCAGTGGGATATTAAAGTACTCAAAATGCAACAGAAATTTGAAGAAAAACAAACCAGCAAACTGGTCGGTGCTCTGTTACAACTGAAACAAGCCAACAACAAAGGTGATCTTGGAACATCTGATGCTTTAATTAGTTCCAATGATGAGTCAAACTCGGATGTTCTAACGGATAGCTCAGAATAATTGTGATCTTGTTGGTTAAGTTTCTAGTTTTTTCCCACAAGTTTATATAGTAAATATTTTCAGCCCACAAAATAATGAAAATTATGTTTGATTACTATTAGTAAGTTTCGTTCATTTAAATCAGTATTATTTGTTTTGTTTCCATGTTCTTTTTATTTAAATAAATATTTATTTTGTTTCCATATGCACATATTTCTTCTTTTAATCAAACACATGCATTAATCAGCATTATTTACTTTTATTAATTAAACAAATATTTAAAAGTTAACACAAAAAAACATTATTCAAATCACTACAGACATTTTTCTGTTTGATATTACGCACTCTATTAGATAGTTCAGATTTAATACACTACATATTAGACTTCTTATCTTAAAGAAGATCTTTTTAGCGGAAAGTTTGCTGCTATATAATTGCAAAAATGTCTACGTGTTTGAGAGGCAGATTCAATAGTTTGCTTTTGCATGGTAGGTTGATTTGGTTGAGGCAGGATTACTTCTGCTGATTCGACATCTTTTAACCACTGTGTGATAAACATTTCTTTTCTGTCTTCTATAAAGTTGTGTAGAATACAGCATGCCACAACGATATTAGGTACAAATTTATAATTTATATCAATTTTTTTAAGGAGTATTCTAAACCTGGCTTTTAATCTTCCAAAAGCCCATTCCACAAGAACTCGTCCCGCATTTAAATAAACATTGAATGATTCCTCTTCTGGAGTCGTAACACCTGAAAACCCTTTTAAAAGCCAGTCCAGGAGAGGATAGGCGGGGTCACCAATAATCATATATTGAATGGTTTCGTTGTTAAAGACTCTTTGAACCTAAAAAAAAAAACGAAATAATAAAATTTAGTTTAAAATAACAAACATTACTTATATGTAATATACTAATAAGCATACTCTTGGCCTTGTGAGACCCTGGGTCTCAGAGCAGATAACAAAGTCAGAAAGGTGCCAAATTGAGCAATACCTACCCTCGGCAAAATTTCGTAATGGTGTTTGTATAAGTTGGAGCCTTTTAACACTGTAGCATCATGAACAGATCCAGGATACTTGATAAATACATTCCGGAATCTAAAATATATGCAAAAGTACTTTTACAGAATTCTTGCTATTAAATATGGAGAGTGCACAAATTATTACGTAGTTACCTGCATCTATGATCAACGACAGCTTGCATATTGTAGGATGCCCAGCCTTTTCTATTCACAAAATCCCTGTATCCATCTCTTGGGGGAGTAATAGGTATGTGGGTACCATCTATTGCACCTAATAGCATGGGAATGTTTGTTAAGTGCTCAAAATGTGAAGATATTTCTTCCGCTTCTATTTCGTTTGGCATATTTAAATACGTCTGCATCATATGTTTTATGATTGCATTTGCGACATTGTATACACATTTCTTTACTGTAGATTTGTGAATTCCAAAAACCGAGCCTACTACCCGGTATTCTGCACAGCTACATAGCTTGTAAAGGCAAGTAGCCACCTGTTTTTCCACTGAAAGAGAATCTCTTGATTTGATGAATAATGCTTTTGGCTCCAAACTAGGCCTCAATATGGAACACAAGAGCATAAATGATTCTTTCTTCATTCTGAAGTTTTCAATCCAATCAGAATCGGTATAGTCATTTAAAATTAAACTCCAATTATCGTTACTCCTACGCTTCATCCAAATTCGATTATTAAGAGTAGGCATTATTCCGGCTACCATACTAAAGCTGTTAAGCAAAAATGCAGGCATGATAGTTTCATATTGTGTATTCCATTTTAGCATATCTACTTTTTTTCTCTTTTTAAGATTATGTTGATTTTTTAAAAATTGCATTACAATTAATGCAATCTTTCTTTCCACTGTAATCATATCCATATAGATATGTGAATAGCAGGATATTGCACTACCAACAGACACAGGCAGGATAACTTTAGTTATTAATTTATCTCTGTAATAATCCAAGAGCTTACTTTATAAATACAATAGGAAAACAAAAAAAAATGGGTTATGGGATAATTCAAATGTCAAACACTCAAATGTCAAATTTTAAAAGATTGGTCCAAGTATCAAAATGGGCATTTACGATAATTGTAGCGGCATCTACCGGTAGGTATACAGCGGTAATCAGCTGATTAACGTCGATACGTTCCGGTAAATGGTAATTGTCGAACGGAAACGGTGCGGATCGCGAGTAACCTTAAAAAAATTTGATTATAAATATATATTTATCTATGATTATAATGAAGAATAATAAACGTCAAGCTATCGCAATCTTGGCTACTTTTCAAATATTAGATAGTAGTGATTCGGAAACTGAAGGCATTATAAAATAGTTTCAGTTTCAATGCAGAAAACATAAAAGAAGAAAAAATTAACGTGTGTTTATTGAAAAATATATTGAAAATGTTGCTTTTCGCTATATGATGTTGAAGGTATTTTAATTATTTCTCTCTAAAAATGAATGTAATAGTAAAATTATTTTCAGAGTTTCGAAAGTATATAAGTAACAAACAGACTCGCAGGCTAAATTTGTAGGTTATGTCAATATAAGATGTAAATAAACCGACATGTACCGACACAAATAGCAGATCCATAAAGTTGGATCGCGGTACATGTATCGGTAGATTCAATTGAATTACAGAACGCGGTTGGTTAATGGAACACAAATTAACGAACGCTCAGATACATACCGGTAGATACCGCTCCAATTATCGTAAATGCCCATTGTGTACTAAATAGATCCACAAATACATGGTGTAAACAGCTAGTGAATAAATAACAAAAGTCCATTATTTGATCCCAGGACTAAATTGGTCCACCCCGTGTAAACGTGGCTAATGTAAGCGAATTTTATAATGATTAGCATTTAAGTATTTTTTATGATTTGCATTTTATCTAGTTTTACTGTAACTTAGTGTATAGTTTTATAACTTGTATAATGTTTTGGCCTTGTCTACAACTTTTATGTTTACATTGACAATAAAGCATTTTTTGAGTTTGAGTCTGGTTGCGCCACTGGAGCGAGGGCCCAACCAATAAATGCTAACTCAACACATGAAAGGCAGTTACATTTAATGTACATTTACATTACAGTCGTTCTATGGCGAGGAGCTAGCGCGGGTGCTGTTACTCTATATGCCGCGTGGACCGGGAATAAGACCAAAACTGAGAAGGTTCCGAACCAATACTCATCTCGCAACAGGCAGTGTAACTTTTATAATTCATACTAATATCTTGTTTTATTTTAGCTCTCTTTTGAGTACGAAACTGATTTAATAGTTCAGTAGAATTAGATTCGGAGCCATACCAAACTGGATAGTCTCTGCTATGGTTAATAGTTCGGGAAACATATTTATCCAGAGAGTTGCTTGAGATTTTTTAGGTTAATTTCCCTAGATTATTTGGTTGTACACTGAAGATGTTTATGAATTCAGGATCAACATTAGTTCGCTTTTATATGTATTCAACCTGGTTCCCGATAATTTAATTGCTTTGGTGAGCAGTTTTTACGGCAATTTATACTTTGATTTAAATTAAGATTTAGATTGAAAAAATCAGTTGATTTATATCGCGATTCAAATAATTTAATTCAAATCATCACAACCCTAGAATTATCACATAAAGGGCATAAGTTTAAAATTTAAAACTTACATACAAATATAACAAAACCAAGAATCAGATAATTAAAAGACTATAGAAGACAGTCCTAGTTAATTTTTAATATAGTCATGGAGAAACCCAGTATTAAAATTGATCAACAAACAGTTCTGTAGATTACAGATGACACTTTTTCAAACTGAAATTTAATAAATGACAGTCTTCTAGTTAGTTCATCAACAAGTTGTGTTATACAAGATAGGCCAGTTCGAATGGGATTACGGTAAATCAGAAAATATGGTGAAGAATTATTGAGCCATCGGTTTTATTGGAGAGTCATTTACCTAAATTATATAATAAAATTAAATAAAAAAGTTCTCATTCAAAATAAACAAGAAAATGATATTTTAAATTTATAGCTACTAGTATCTTCGTTTTTGGGTACTAATATACAGCACATTGTTTCCTCGAATAAAGGCATCTCCAAATTTGTTCTTCAACTGTCCATTAACATATTCTTCAGTTTGTTCTAATGCTATGTTCATGTAACCGTCGAGGCATGCCAAAACTCCTACAATTAATAAATACAGTTTCAATAAAAAGATACAATAACTTCTCAGTGTTGTTACTAGATTTAATCTCATACAAATATTAAATGTATTTATTTAATATAACCTCATTGTCACTGTAGGCTTAGACAGTACCTAACTCTGCTGAGAATTGTAGAGAAGGGAGTGTAGATGGTGGATGGAGGACGATGAGACCCCATACCATCTATTTACGGAATGACCCACCTTCGCTTGGGCAAGTGTGTCCTATTAGTCTGAAGAACATGTGGGATTTCTTAAGCAGCTGCTTTAATTTGACCGAGAAGATAATTGTATATTCTACGGCCTTCATATATCAATGAGTGCTGTGTTATTGCTCTAGTTGGTGTGGGAGGCAGAAAATCAAATTTTCAACGGATGTTGTATTCATGAGAAGGACCTTGGATATTATGTTTAGTTTTAAATATTGATGAAAACATAAGTGAAAAAATTCTTAGAGGTGAGAAATGAGCCTTACAACACTCTCCGACATTGACATTAGCAATAAAGCGAACAGCCTTTTCTGGAGAACAAAGAGAATGTTGAGAAGATGCTGGCTACTAAATCCCTAAAACGCGATACCATATCGTAACAATGCAAAATAAACTGAACCCTCTCCTTACAGCTCTAATTACAAAACATCCTGATGAAAGTTTTTTACTCAAGTAGTATTTATAAAACAAATTTGCATCCAAAAAAATATTAAGTAATTTGGATTTGAAAAATGTTTTTAACAACAATGTTTTAAGAACAATATAATACCTCTATAATCTACACCGCTGTTTAGCTTAACCACAACAGGTCTGGCATGGATTTGTTGGATAAACGTAGATAAGGCTTCTTTACGACTCATTTTTATCAATGTTTTAGATTCTCTAACACAATACACAATCACTGATCGCACAGTCGCACGCTTTGTGTTTGGTGATTCAGTTATTTTAGTTATTTATTTCAGTTTTCTTTCCAAGTCACAAAATATCCTTCCTTTTCAAATCAAAATTTTATGAGATTATTGAGGTTATGGCTATTCTATTGACAATTCTACTTTCTTTTAATTTTTTTTTGGTCTTAGCTGCCAAGACTATTTGGCCATTTATTATCGCTTGGTTATACTAGGGAAAAAAAAGAAGCTGGTCGACCCTATAACGAAAAGTTTTATAAATATAAATATTAGTTTTAAGAAACATCTTTTTTATGAGACGAATGCAAATTAAAATTCAAGTCCGGTCAAGTGTCATTGTGCTGGTCCAGGGCCGTACTAAGGAGTGAAATAGTAAAATTTAAGATTAAGACGTAGTAACCTAAAATCACATCATAAAATAAATAATCAAAAAAATTTTGGTGTGTGCTTAAGACCGCACGACAGAAGTGAAAACTTCAATAAGCGGGGTCATCGTTTGTCAGAATTTCGATCCGAGCCTTCGTTGCAGAGAGGGCGTAAAACGGTTTTTCCCCCAAAATCCCATTTAAATTAGAGCCCCGGTCCCCCCGTATGGCCTAAGGTGGCCCCCCATGGGACGCACCTACCATAAAAATTTCGACCCCATACTTCACGTTCTACCGAAATTAATTATTTAAGTTTTACCATCTCCCCCTTCTCTTGGCCAAACGGAGGGAGGTACGGGGTCCCGTTTTCGTCCAGTATCTTCTTTTTGCCCCGGCTACATGAAAATGTCGGTCCTCTACCTATACGGGAACATGCCGGTATAAAGAGCGTTACGTTACATATCAGAGCATGACGCGTGGCGCGTGACGGCTCGGTCTCATTCAACCCCCACAAAAAAAATTGCAAAACGCGCCTAAAGAAGTTTTCACTTCAAAAATTTGGTTTGTGCTTAAGACCGCACGACAGAAGTGAAAACTTCAATAAGCGGGGTCATCGTTTGTCAGAATTTCGATCCCAGCCGTCGTTGCAGAGATACGGGCGAAAAACGGTTTCCCCCCCAAAATTCACCCTTAAACTAGAGCCCCCCCGTATGGCCTAAGGTGGCCCCCCATAGGGCGCACCTACCATAAAAATTTCGACCCCGTCCCTCTTCCCGTTCTCCCAAAATTAATTATTTAAGTTTTTGAAGTGAAAACTTCTTTAGGTGCGTTTTGCAATATTTTTTTGTGGGGGTTGAATGAGACCGACCCGTCACGCGCCAAGCGTCATGCTCGGATATGTAACGTAACGCTCCTTATACTGGCATGTTCCCGCATAGGTAGAGGGCCGAAATTTTCAGGTGATGTAACCGAGGTAAAAAAGAAGATCCTGGACGAAAACGGGACACCATACCCCCCACGTTTGGTCAGTGGAGGGGAGAGAAGGAAAAAAATTTTGGTGTGTGCTTAAGACCGCATGACAGAAGTGAAAACTTCAACAGGCGGGGTCATCGTTTGTCAGAATTTCGATCCGAGCCTTCGTTGCACAGATACGGGCAAAAAACGGTTTTCCCCCAAAAATCCCCCCTCAAATTAGAGCCCCCCGTTCCAAACGTTCCACGTTTGGCCAGAGGAGGGGAGAGCAGGAAAAACCTAAACAATTAATTTCGGGAGAACGGGTAGAGGTACGGGGTCGAGATTTTTATGGTAGGTGCGCCCCATGGGGGACTACCTTACGTTACATATCCGAGCATGACGCGTGATGCGTGACGGCTCGGTCTTATTCAACCCCCGCAAAAAAAAATAACGCAAAACGCGCCTAAGGAAGTTTTCACTTTAATAATTGGACAAGCTTTTATGAAAAGCCATGAACTAACACTGACAAAAATAAATTTAAGTTTTTATTAGGGTAAGTGGTAGAGTCCTTATAGACAATCATAATTGTAGTATGTTATTGAAAACAACTTTCGTGAGTAATCCCAAGTTCTGTTGGTCGCCATCATATATAAATATGAAAAGGCGTCCCGGGTTCGATTACCGTCGATGTTTTCTTTTATTTTTTAAGGTTATTTGCAAAAAGTTTTTTCTCCATTTTCGGCAGTTTGGTTAGTTTTTATTGGTTGCGTAGCGAGCGGAAGGCCATGCTTGAAGTGAAATATAAACATTCTAAAAGAGTAAACAAACGCTCAATGCCGGTTGCATATAATACCGTGAAGCTTTTCGTGATTTCATCATTACACGCAAGCGCGAAGCTTCCGGCACTTTATTGAAGGGTTGTACGCAGCTTTTTATATTACATCCACGCCACGATCGCGTCATGGATCTTAATTAAACTAATAGGAATGTACAAAAGTGACAGTTGATGGGCAAACAATTTATGAAATAAAAAAAAATTGAGCAAGTCTGCTAGTACTCGAGACACTGATGTGTAAACATGTCCTATATCGACATCATGGACATGAAAATCTAATACCTCCCTAGCGGCTAGCTTTTTAGAAGCGCCACTTGAGTCAATGCAATCGCAGCCATCCTGGATTAGCTTGGCTCCTCAATGCACATGGGTTATGATGTCACATCGGTTTACACATTTCCCTCTCCACATTTCCGTTCCATTTGCCGAGATTTACTCTCATACCGTTGTCATAGATAAATTCCGATGTTTACACATCAAATGTAAAAGCAAAGCAGCTAACTTTTTCTCCTAGATTAGAACTGATTTTGGGCATGCTTTGGGTTAGTTTTGGTTAGCTGCGCCCCGAAGCGAGCGGAGGTCTATGCGTTTTCAAGGGATAATCTCGCTTTACGGCAGCGCGCAGTACGTGTGATCAAAAATCGAACGGACGCCATTAATAGGAGCCAGACATTCAAAGCGGCACCTCCGTGTATTTTGGTGATTTGGTTGTGAAAAACTCTCAAAATACTTCAATTTGTCCATAACAATATGGTGTTTTGTTGTGCTTATGGCTGTAAAAGTCGCAATCGCCGAAAGGAGCCTGGAATTACTTTTCGCAGGTAAATATAGTCTACACCTAGTTCTTGCTGACGCTAATATATTATATTTATTTATTCTTTTGTTAGCTGAGATATAGATTATTTCAAAATATGATTACGAGTATACTTCAGGCTGCCTTTCTTTGTAGTTTTATACTAGCTTTGTTAACATTTTTCGGTCATGATTGCTAATAAGAATCACATAATTCCCCATGAAAATGGCCTGTCACGCAGTTGCGTACATTGTTTTGATGTTTTAAGGAAATATATTTATTTGTTATATTGCAATCATTACATTTTGTAATTTAAGCCAGTAATAGAAGTATTATGAGTATAAAATAATATATATAATTTAGTGACGAAAATGTATGACGCTTTTCAAATCGTGGAGCCAACCCGTAACAGAGCAGCTGCCGGTTTTACCCATCCACTCCCTTCCCTTGTCAAAGGGTTTCCCTTACTCATCTAGCTCCCCTCTCCATTAACTGTCACTTTTGTGAATTCCTATAATGGTATAATTAAGATCCAATATAACTCGATGGTTGTGTGGATGGCATATATATTTCATTCTTAAGGATCCTAACGAATCCTACAGCCTGAGGAGTCCTGGGCATGCGCGGGCATCATAACATAAACACATTTCCGACAAATAAATGTCTTTCTAGTCCAGAGAGTTGTTTTCAGTGGGTCTCATGGCTCAGTGGTTAGATGCTGCGTTTCTGATACAGCGGCCCGGATGCATATACGTAAACTGCAGATGCATAAGGTTTTGCCAGAGGGCGACTGTAATATAAATGTTAGATATAATACCCCCGTTACTTTTCGTGTTCAAATATTTGAGCACATCATGCCTGGGCCTCCGCTCGCTTCGGGGACACAACCAGCAAAAACTAACCCAAACTAACCCAACGCATGAAAAGCAACTAAATTTCGCGTCTGCAGTTTACGTATACATAAGCGGCCCGGGTTCGATTTCAGTAATAAGACATGCTTTCTTTAAGGTTATTTTTGTAAAATGTTGTTTTTCCCATGATTTTGGGCATGCCATGGGTTAGTTTCGTTTGGTTGCGCCCCGGAGCGAGCAAATGGCATTGCATGAAGTGAAAAAAAAAACAATTTTAAACGTAAACGATGTGATGCGCGCGAAGCCGTCAGGCCGTAGGACTCGTTAGGATCCTTAAGAATAAAATACATGCGTGTGGATGTACTTTCGCGAATTTTCGCAGTGTTGCCAGAAGTAGCGGAATCCCCCTATTGGTGGAAGGAATTTAGCTCTCACAGCGGCGTGACCGCGGAAGGCCGAAATTCCTTAGTTTCTAGCGCATTTTCTCTATTCACAAAAAAAAACACATACAAAATTTGAAGACGATAGAAGAATAGGAGGACTCAGATAATAACTAAATTTATTGTGGAAGAGGTATGCATTACCTTATCTTATTTTACTTTAATAAACCTTGGTTAAGAACTTATAGTTTTTTTTTATATTTTTATATAATTTTTATTAGTTCCTGCATGGCTTGCCAAAATTAGATTTAAGTTAGATATTACCAAAACGTATGTTTTTGTTTATGAGAATTTTATTATTTTATATTTGTTTAATATTAAATGAAATTTTGCATAATATTGTGTATTGTATTTTGTGGAAAAAAATAGTAGCATACAAAATGACAAGACGTTGCACGGACCACATCAAAGTGATTCAGAGTTGTCCGCGCATTGCATTGTCGATTAACACATGAATTTAGAGTTGCATTTTTCACTTCACGCATATCCCTCCGCTCGCTTCGCTCGCTCCGGGGCGCAACCGCACGAACCTAACCGAAATTAAAAAAATAAATAAATAAAAAAACATCCACGGGAAACAAACCCGGGCCATCGTATCCGAAACTAGACATCCTACCACTGAGCTACGAGACCACTTGACAATAAAGATATGGTCAGATGGTATTTGACAACAATGTGATGCGCGCGCAACTCGAATCAATTTGATGTGGTCCGGGAAATATCTAATTACAAAACTTCCAGGTTCTCCCCCCTACCCCTCTGGCGAAGTTCAAACACTATTATTCTAACCACCCCAGCAGCGGCGTGTAGCGGAATTGTCAAGCTTTTGTGGCGGATTCTCCAAAAGAAGTCTGGCAACACTGTTTTCGTCGGGGAATCCCCGATTTCCTTTCTCGGCGGCTCTTGTCACTTCGAATTTACTTCTTCTTACTTATTTTCTTCTTAATTATTTTTGTTGCGATTGCAATTTTCTGCTAAAAAATCTGCCTCCTGCTGTTTAATAACTTTTCCAGCTAAGCCTTAATAAAATCATAAAAATCGGCTAAATCTAGCCATAAATCGGCTAAGTTGGCAACAGTGTGTTGTTAGCCGTTATTAATATGTGGTTCACGTGATGTGGTTTGTCTGATGTCTGATTCATCTGCTTGTGTCTGATTCTGATTCTCTGCTTTGATTAGTGATTCCCCCTTCCCCCGTATATATTTATCTATGGTCTCGGTCTCTGATATGAATAGACTTTAATTAAACTTGCGTAGTCTACCAAAGCAAATAGTTAATATAATTAAGACAGAAAAAGTTTACTTTACAGCTTAGCTCTATGGTTACTTACGTTTCAGCAAAATAAATTTGCTGAAATTTCATTTTTTTTTAGTAGTCTAGGTAGACGCGCAATTAAAACTATTGAATCATAACAGTAATTAAAAATGTCTTTTGTACCAGCAGAAGCAGTGAAAAAGCTCATTTGCTCCTCATGCAAAAAGTATTTGTCCGTGCTTCCTGTAAAAGTTTACCCTGATAAAACCGTAAAATGCGGAAGATGTTATTCTGAAAATGATGGCGGTACTTCATCTCTCCTCTATGAACTTTTAGTAAAGAATCTTAAATTTCCTTGTATTAACCGTTTCGAGGGATGTAGTGCAGAACTACACGTTGCCGATACAAAGGAACATGAAGAATCAAAATGTACTTCTGAAAATGTCCATTGTCCTCTGTGTAAAGTTGACATAGGTAAGCACTATCATAGATAGAAGTTCAAACATGGGAAGTTGCTTATGCTGTCAGATCATTTGTTACTGATTACACATAATTAACACCTAATTGTACAAGACAATTAAAAAGATAACAGTATTATGAGACTTTGTCATAGTTTATATTATTATTAAAATTAAAACAATTTAGTTTAATAGCCAAAACTGCTTATTGAGTGAAAGTATTTTACCAAAAAGCAACTTTTTATTATTGATTTACTGATTGTGAAGTGTTAATTAAAACTAAATAACTAAATAGTATACATACCTTGATAGAATGGTTCATTACCATCTCAGTTTCTTTGCTATAAAGAAATATTGCCTATCTGGGCATTATTTTTTTGATAAGCTTATTAAGGATAAACCTACATTCAAGATTAAGATAAAGTGCGTAATGGATTTTATCAAAATTGTTTTTTTTTTAAACTACTGTCCAGCATTAGTTATTTATTGAGACTTAAGGAAATTTGACCATTTATAAGCTGTCAATTATAAACATAGATTTTCTTGAAATCTGATGGATTCAGAAAACTAAAATAAGAGAAAATAATAAATAATGTTAGGCTAGGGTCGAACATTGACCACAGCCGGTAGGAAAGCTGAAAACATTATAAAGTAACAGATTTGAACCTCACACAATGAAAAAATACAATATATATTACTCATATCATTTTCCACAAAAGACAAAGTGATTTGGAATTGTTGATCATTATGAAAATAACTTGTATCCCACTGATTATCAGTCCTGCGCCTGACGTAGTGGCCATATAATAATTTTCTAACGAAAAATCAGCAGAACCCTGTTAATTATCGAGAGTACCAGTTAAGTTTAAAAGTATGAAATAAATTTTTTGCATCACTACTCCATAAAGAACTTGATTTAAACAGTTGTGTGGGTCACAGGTAACTTTTACCAATCAATTTTTTGGAGTAAAGATAGTAAACTCTAGAATCATTTACATCCAGGTGATTTTTACGAACAAGGTTTAGTTAACTTTCCTCGGAAGAGTTAATATTCGAAGACAATCTTAGTTCTACATCAAAATCTAAAAGAGTTTAAGGCCCAGTTTAATGCACATATTGTAAAATGGACAATAAACGTTTTTTGAATTTGAATCAAATTGAATATTAAGTGTTGAGATCCAGCAAAGTTTGTATTCAACTAAGCTACTCGTTTGAAAACTAGTACTTCCATCACTCGTTATGTAATATACTAGTTACCTAATCTAAATTAAACCTAAATTTTTATATTATTTAGGCATATACTGATACTAATATCCATCATCATACATTACTACTCGTTCACCACTCAATGAGGTCAGGGAAACACGCTTCCTCGAACTGATAATCTATTTTCCATTAAAAATTACACTACTCTGTGTATTTCACAGTTATTCAAGATTACTCAAAGCCCTATATTTCATATGTTTTAATCCCACATCCATATTTTCCCAGGTGTGACTCTTTTCACCTCCAACCCACTGCCTCCTTCGATTTGTTTCGGACTGGGGGCGATAATTTCAGGGGGCGCCGCTTCTCGTCTTGCATCTCTGGCATAATAATAATTACCCTTCAGCTTGTGAGCTGGGCCGTCAGGCAGTACAGGAGGTGGAGGAGATCTTGTTGCCATTAAATCTTGAAATCTCAAAGCCAACGTGTGTTTTCTTCCTAACAAGAAGTCTCTGACCTTTTGCAAAAAGGGGTTTACGTCGTGAATTTGTACGTTCGGTTTTGGAGGCATCTTACAGAGATATACAACTGGAAATTTGATTAATCTGATTACGAATTACGACAATTTGACTTTAGATTTATAACATAACCTCAATGATTGCATAAGGTGAAGGGGAAGGGGAACGCAAAAGGAATGTTTACTGCAGCGTCCGCGGATCTTTTAACTGAACGAATTTATTTAACGTGCCCGTCGGCAAGTAACCTATGACGTCATTGTGTATGTAAAGGCCGGGGTAGACGTTCCGTCAAGCACATCAGTTTGCTTGCCCAAACTTAAATTACACGATTTATCACTGCGTTAGATTATAGCTAAAATCACAGTAAACGAGTTTTAAGCACCGATCTCCATATAGATCGGTGGTTTTAAGACGACGGAAATAAGAAAGCCGTCGAATACATGGTACTCACTCACACCTTGAGAGAACATTATAATATCCGCTTTTAATGGATTAAATGATGTTTAGACTGTTGGAGGGTCTGTACTCACAATTAAACAGGGGTGGGGTGGCTGAAGCAGTTTTTGTGACTTGCCCAAGGCGTTTGACTGTGTAAGTCACAGGATTCTGCTGGATAAACTCCATCACTATGACTTTAGAGGTGTATCCTGCTCGCGGTTTGAGTTTTTTTTTATATATTATCTATGGTTTGAGTCATATTTGACGTATCGCCAGCAGAGGGTCTTTTTTGGTTCTGAGAGCTCCGCGTGTCGGGTGGTTAAGTGGGTTCTACCTCAGGGCTTTGTTCTGGGACCGCTTTTGTTCCTTCTTTATATAAATGACTTGGCCTCTTTAGATATCAGTAGCCAATTCACCCTATTCGCGGACGATACAATTATTTTGAAGCTTTGAAAAGTGTAATTTCCTCGGATTTATTATAGGTTAAAACCTGGTGTGACTCTAATAACCTCCTTGTTCTTACCTTGAGGAAAACTATTATAGTTCGTTTCAGATGTGACATGGAGGGGCTGGTTATTGAGGATGCTGCTCTCGAGAGCCGATCGGGTACCAAATTTCTGGGCCTTGAGATAGATAGGGAGCTTAGGTCAAAAAAGTTGCCTGAGGTGGGTTTGCAGTCAAAGTAACGGTCCAGGAGGTGGGGCCCCAGTGGGCAGAATGGTGTATTACTCTTTAATAGAGTCGCGCCTTAGATATGCCTATTATGGCTTGAATGAGTTTTATAGTGATAGATTGTGATGTATTCTGCTTGTTTGTTTGATTGATTTGTCTTGTATTTTCTTTTGTATGGTCTTATTTTCTTTTGTTGTTTAGATTTTGATATCAACTCTGATATCAATATTTAAATCTTTTAGTTTAGGACCTTGCTTTGTCAATGGAATAAAATCCATTTTCAAATCTGGCATGAGAGAGGATATATCAAATTATAGTGCAGTTTGCACTCAGTCCGAGATTCCCAAGTTGCTGGACTGCCTTATTGGTCAAAAACTCTCCTCCATATTCAAGAACATAGTAAATCCAGAACAGTTTGGGTTTATGAAAGGGAGGTCGACTGATGTAAATCTTGCTCTTTATGTTCAGTTTATTACTGAGAAATTGGAGAAAGGTTGATTTGGTCTATACAGATTTTTCCAAGGCATTTGACCGGGTCAACCACGGTTTACTGATTCATAAGTTAATGTTACTGGGCTTTCAGAATCCTTTTTTGGTTTTTGTTCGGTCAATGTTAGTGGGGAGATTTCAGGCAGTTAGGGTCAGTGGTGTGATTTCTGAGGAGTTTCATGTCCCGTCAGGTGTTCCTCAGGGATCGCACTGTGGACCTATACTTTTTTGTATATTTCTGATGGACTTGGTTTTTGATCTACCATCATGCAATTTGCTTGAGTTTGCAGATGATATAAAATTCTTTTTCCCTCTTTGTTCAGTCGAGGAGACTGATCTTTTCCAAGATTATATCAATGTCTTTTGCAACTGGTGTAGTACAAATAAGATGGAACTTAATGCAATTAAGTGTTATAAGGTAACTTTTTCTAAAACTAAGAATCCAATAATTCATGATTATAAAATTAATAACATCAAAATTAGCTCCAAAGATGAAATAAGGGATCCAGGAATTTATCTGGATAGTAAATTATCCTTTTCCAGCCATATAAATATGATTACTTCGAGGGCAATGAGGATGTTGGGTTTTGTGCAAAGATCAACAGTTGACTTTTCCATAGACACATTCAAGATGATATTTGTTAGTTTGGTAAGACCAATTCTTGAATATGGGTCCATTATATGGTCTCCCTCTTATAACTGTAATATAAAACAAGTAGAGGGGGTCCAAAACGAATTCCTTAGAGTATCGGCATTTAGGTGTGGCTATCAGAGGGAAGACTATGAGTATGTGGAATTAAGGCAATAATTAAACTTAATGAGCCTGGAATCTAGGCGTAAACTCCTTGACTTGTGCTTTCTACATAGAGTTGTTAACTCGGCAATAGACTGCCCTGAAGTTTTGGCTTACTAAAGAGTTCCATTCAATAATAATCGAAATAATCAACAAATTTTCAATGTTCCATTTATCGTACTAATTATGGCATGAACTCTCCAATAACCCGAATTTTAAGATCTGCAAATGGGGTTCTTTCTAAAGGTGAAATTAATATATTTGGATCTTCGGTTAATTGTTTTAGGAACCATATTAAGAATGAGTTAGGTTTTGATTAACTCGTTATGAAATAATTTAGGTGATAATTGCGTTCCTGTTATATTAAGTTTATTGTTATGTATTTCGATAACTTATTGTAATTAATATTGTAAAATGGCCTGTCCATAAATAAATAAATAAAATGAAAAAAAAAAAATTAAACGATTAAATTAAAAATTAAGAACCTCTCACCGCACTGAACCAATTTTTTTCAGACTCATCGTATAATCTTTTGAATCACCTAAAAGCAGACCATAAAAATGCAGCTCTGGAAAAACCAGCATTTTGGATTGACTTGGATCAGGGGCTACATTCCGAAATATATTTCTACCGCAAAGACAATGTATTTGTAAATGTGGGATACAAGTACACCGCATACACGCAACAGCTGATTTTGCTCTTTAAAATATATGGAACGAGTAACAATTCCCAAAAGAACTTAATGCACAAGTTTAAAATATATTCTGTCCAAAATGAAGTTCCCTACGAGACAGGTAGAGTATACAATGTGAACAACTAATATATATTCATAATCTTAAGTATAATTAAAAAAAAAACAAGGTTTTGTTATCTGAGCTAATTTCAGTTCAACCATGCAAAACATAAGGTTTTCACTTGATTATGTACTATTCTAACATGCCTTAGGTTGTCAATTACTTTATAGCAGTAGTAACTAGTTTGAGTTAGCACATTAGGGGGTGACTGTTATGTAAATAATGCCACAACCACTCACTGATGAACTGCACTATTTGGTTTTGGGCAAGGAAGTTTTTCCAGCATAGGTATAGCTGACCGCAGTTTCTTGCACTGCTTGACATCAATATAATTAAAAACATACCATTCGCTGCAGGCAAGCAAAATCGCCAAATGCCTGTTAACTATTCAGGCTATTTGTTAACATGTTACCAAGAGGATGCGTGCCAAGCGGGGCCGTAGCCGGAAAGAATATTTAGGGTAGGCAGAATAAACTTTTGGACAGGCTCACACATCACACACATAGTTTATTTTATTTAAAAATTATACATGATCGATAAACTATGTTAGTACTTATCAACGTTCGAATTTCTCGTTTAGCATTTATGTTTAAACAAAATTAACAGGCAATAGATTAATTTACATAAATAATAATTAGTATTAAGTAACTACTACTTTCTTTAACAACTCGACATACTCATTTATTTTTTGTGAAATAAACTAAACAAGAAAAACAAAATAAAACAAAAAACATCACATAAAAATATTTCCTATTAATATCCCTATTATAATAGTGGTTCCCACATTTTAAGTTCGAAATTAAATTCCTTTTTTGACATACCATACAAATTAATACCCTATTGAACGACAGGAAAGCGGACTAATAATTAGAAAACGCAGCAATAGAGAATATGGCAACGGCTGTTTTCGGTGCCGCCTGGAATGGCCGATTAGAGCACATTCTTATTGCGTCCACTTGTCGGTATCCCTTTGGTTTGTGATTTTCACCGCTTGAGTGACGATGCTGGCACCTTTCTTTTAATTAAAATTAGTTAAGCATTAGTTTTATCGAGAAGTTTGTGGATAAGTGAATTTGTTCCGTAATAAACTAAGTAGTCGTTCTAAAATACAGTGAGGGATGCTTGTGAGCCTGTGTTAAATTTTAGTTTTCTATAAGCGTTTTTAGATTTACTTTTTTGTTAAAACTATGGCCACCAAACACATTATATCTCCGCCGTCCTTCATTACACTTTGTAGCTGTTTAAAGTATTTGCGATGTAATCTACATTAACTGAAAATTGCGATTTTCTGTGGTCTTAGATTTGAAAAGCCCTTTTTATAAACTAAAATCCAAATTCCAAATAGACATTAGATTTAATAGTATACATATGAAGGTACACATGTTTAACGCTTAACTGATATTAATTTATTTGTTAACTTATTTTTAATACTATACCAATATTCTTATGTAATATGATAATGACTTGGTAAGTAAGTTATAATTGTAACTTAATATTTATATGATTTCTTAGAAATTATGGTTCAATAAACAAGATGCAAATTCAGTGGGATTATCCGCGATAGGTTTGTTATAGAATTTTGAAAATACTTTTGATTTTTCTGTCCAGTCTGAGTGGTTTGTAATGTAACTTCCATTCTTGAGCTGCTGAAGTTGCCACGTGTCGCGTGCTGCGCGCCCCAAAGATTTCCGTGTTATACGGCTGGCCTTTAGTATCGACTTGAAGAGTTCACATCTGACTGCCGGCCGGTACAGACGCGAGCAAAAAATATCCGATAACAAGTGTTTATTCGCACATTCCGATCGTTTATTCTTAACGGTATTAGGCTTACTTTACTGCTCGATTGCTTTTAATTTTTATCGGACTGCTTTTTACTT
>MU183282.1:158809-174236 GCA_016904865.1 Pissodes strobi | reverse complement strand
TTAGAAGTTTGAGAGTGTTTTCATTTTAATTTTATTAAGTAAAAAATGAAGGGTTACAAGTGTCATATTTATTCATAATACTACAGTTTAGTATTATACACATTTAGTTTGCTTTTATACGAGAGATAGTTTCTGTTTTTATATATCTAAGATAACCAGGTATTTATGTATTTTTGAAATTTTGGCATATAATCTTATATGGACTCACCCTCTGATTTGCTTCTTACGATGAATATTGCCCCCTTTTTTCGCCTTTTTCTCCTTAAAACTAAAAGAAAGATCCGATTTACGGATTCTTTACTACTTGTCACCGAACGGTACAAAATTGTAGTGACGCAACAGGGCGACGAGCTCGAGCGACCGGGCCTGGGACGGCTGAATCATCATGTTTTTTGATAACTTCTTTAAAACTTGTACTGGTTGGGATAAAATTGTATACTACAATGTGTAATGAAGGACGGCTGAGATGCGAAGGATAATTACGAGTCTCCGCGGTAGAACAGTAGCACAGTGTGAAAACAGTAGAGCTATCGTAAAAACGGTAGATCTGGCAGCACTGCTGGATAATGAAATATCCAACTTGTCAAATCTACTCCCACAAGACAACAACGTGGCGCGTAGTTGCCATTACTCTCGATTTTTTTTCTTATCCTCTGAATGATCTTGGGCAGGCAAATGATTTGCCAGGGCAGGCGCAGCGTACCCCTGGCTACGGCCCTGGTGCCAAGAAAACAACTATTAATTTAGGCGCGTTTAGCATATTGAATATTGAATCAAATCATTACGCTCGGCTCTTTAACGCTCATTCGTGTAAAGACGGCTCGAGTCAACTTCAACCAAGGGAGATAGAGAAACCACAACTTATATAAACTGTGAGGAAACAGTAACAAGACATTTAAAGTCTTATTTGGATCCATCTTTTCAGTCTGTAATATATTAATTCGAATAGTCATCTACCCAATGATGAAGATAAATAATCAACTATTAAATATTTATTATGCCGGTCCGTATATTTATACTCGTTTGAGTAAGATGGTGACTAACCCGCCCTTTTGTTTTAATTTTATTTAGTTTTTAATATTGCTTTGTTGAAGTTTACACGTCTCGTCTGTCGTGCGGTCTTAAGCACACACTTTTTTATAACAATGGTCTTTATGTGAATTATCCCTCTTCGCAACCTTAACAAGCAGTAAAAAAACTGGTTACAAATACGAATATTTGAGGATTTGAAATTAAATATTTTTATTATTGTTATTTAAGCCTTTAGTAGTTTGTGCAAGCAAGCATAAAACCTATTGTTTGTTTTCTTTTGCAGACGATATTATCAGTTATCAAAGCGATCTAGATGATGATGCCGGCTTTCCAATCGACCTGACAAAATTCTACCATCCGAAAAACATCCTGTTTTGCTGCTTTGAAATATGGGACAAAACGATAGATCAAACGAATACTGCGAACACAACCTCAAGAATCCCAGTATTTTGTGGCGCAGCAACCAAAGCTCTAATGAAATTTAAGTTCAACGAAATCGGTAATCTTGGTAAAAATATGTTGTATTTTTCCAACTGGGAATATTGGGTCGGCGACCGGCTTTGGAAATTAGCTATAGAGAAACTGAACTATGATAGTGTACCATATTTGGCAGTATACTTGCATCAAGGAGACTCAAAGCAGGCCCAACAAGGGCCGTGCAAGATTGCCACTAATGTCCGCTTAATTTCTGGAGCAACTGAAGACTTGAATGTTGTTCGCAGCATGACGAGAACGAATTTCAAAATTACGGGTGGATGGCGGAATTTCTTGAACTGGCATACTTTAATCGAGACCGATAGTAGTTATATTGCGAATGATTCTATCGAGTTTGATGTGCTCATTGAAGTTTCGCCCCCCGAAGAAGAAGAAGGAGCGGCGGCGTTCGTTGAAGATGATAGAGGTTGTCCAAATTGTCGCTGCTAAAAGCCACCAGTTGTTCCGTATTTTTCTTTCGTATAGGTTAAGATTCGGTACTGATCTAAGAAGGCGGACCACTCAGAAAGGTCTGGCCACTTTACGCTAAGCCCTTAGCCTCTGTTGCCCCGTCCTGATTTTAGATAGTTATAGATTGAACCGTTTCACAATATTTTATAGCAAATTCCATTGGCAAGGCTAGTGACGAATTGGTGTATTTCTATGCAGATGAAAAGAGGAACCAAATATACTCAGTGCGCACTGGTTTTACCAATGAATAACACTATTTAATAGTGCAAAGAAATTCGTTTGTTTTGTTCATATTATGTTAAAGAAATTCGTTCGTTGTTTTTATACTAGTTTTAGAATTCATTTATATTAGATGTTCTTTTATTAAATAGAATTTTAACGTTTTGATAGCACAATAATAATTTATCAATCTGGCGTTACTATAACGAGATTCTCATGTGGATTGAATGGTACCTAGTCTCATCCGGTGTTGTTCGAATGTCCTTTTGTCCTGTAATCCAATACTGTAATAATCCTAGACTCGGACATAGCAAACGAAACCAGTTGAGAATTTAGAGCATTACTGGTGTACTGCATAAAACAAACCAAGTTAGTAACAGAAAAAATACCGTCATTTGAAAGACTTTCGCAAATACGATTAGAAATATGAGTAAAATTGCAGATCATATATCCACCCACCCTTTTCAAATATTGGAGAGGCTTTCACGGTTTCCCAGCAATCCATAAACTGGCCTTTTTTGGGGATAAATTAAAAATAAAAGACATTGGCTAAAGCAGGACAAACCTGCAGTCGCGCGCCACGTTGTCGAGAAAGACACAAATAGATGATTGGCGGTTGGAAACGGGCACTCAACTTTGGTGAGTATACACTTGAAAATGACGCAAATGTGTTTACAACCTCCTGAGACCCACTGTATTCAGTACCGTTCAGATAAACGATGTCTGAAATGCCCTGTTTTTCGGCCTGGACTGAAAATAAGGTCAACACAGAGAGGGATTCGAGCATACAATTTATGAGTCAGCTTTGCGATAGTTGTAGCGTGTTTATGTATTTTTGGCTTTAATAGGTTTCAATTATTTACAGATATATTCTTGTCAATGCTGAGTGCGGGATGATGGGCCGTCCTCTTGCACAAACGGCATCGGGCATCGCGCAGCCTGACACGATAGTTGTGTAGCCAATTTGGTGACATGTGCAACCCAGGTTTGACCAGGGTCCACCATAAACTCTCAAAAAGTTTACAGAAGTGACAAGAGTAAGAGCAGGATCTACACCTCTCGGCGAGAAACTCAGTCTTGACGTTAAGACTCACTCAATTTGCCTGAAACCAGTATTGTATGCTCAATTGTGTATGTCATAAACAATTTCCAGCATGGTTTAAAAGGGATGATACTGTCGTAAGTTGGTAGTATCATCGGCGAATAAAATAATTAAGTTAGTTATCCGCACAAGACAAGTCGTTAATGTATATCCCCATGTTTTTAGTCTATTTTGGGGGACCTCTACCCTTATCATAAGACACATATGATGTTCGTTGAATGAATCCATCGTATGAGAGTTTGTGTCGTAAGATTTCAAGAGACGTAATCAAAGACCTTTTTTAAATCAAGAAAGGGGGCACAGTCAATCCTTCCATAGCCAAGGCCGGTGGCTCGTTTATTTCGAAAACCATATTGAAACTGCGTGTAAATTTCCTTTACTCGAAGAAGAAGAAATTAATCTGATCCTTTATCATGAACCCAAAAACTTCGAAAAAAAAAATATGAAAGATATAGGTCGGTAGTTTGTTTGGTCCTCTAGAGATACCCAAGTCAAAGACCTTTGTTAAATCCAAAAAAGAGTGCATATGTGTTCAGTGTCTTATCTAGGCCCTCAATAATAAATTCAGTCAGTCCTTTATTTCGAAAACCATACTGACACAGCGTAAAAAACCATTACTCCCAAAGAAGAAATTAATCTGATCTTTCAAGTAGGAAAGAAATATAGGTCGGTAGTTTGTTTGGTCCTCTATAGAGCCTGTTGTAGATTCGATCTTGGTCGATTTTCTAAACAAACAGGGAATGCTCATAGGCACTATAAATTACCATAGGGGCTAAACTGAATTTGTAAATAAAACAAAAACCTTTAACATTATATGAATATTTTAATATGTTATTTTACCTGAAAACGCATAAATAAACAAATATAAACATTAAATTATAGTATCTAGTCAGTGCTATCATATGGACAATATCTGTCGGTGCTAGAAGGTATCGACCAAGCATTGCATAAACAATTATAATCCTAAACTAGTATATGATTATAAACACAATCTTGCAGCGCAATTAAATGCTCATTAATGTTTCTGCGGAACCACTCAGTATGAGCTTGATCAACTGAGATAGCGCTGAGCTGAAATACAGTAATATACAAGCAATAATAAACAGGATAAAAATAAGCTACTATGTACAATATATTCACCAATTAACGAGCAACGTTCAATCGTTCAGCAGTTTATCTTCCAACACTGGGAAGTCACTTAAAACACTTACTAAGTCACTCCTTGGCTTCTACATACAATGTACTTCAACTTCTTGCAAATAAAAATGACTCAAGTTGTAGTGGATTGAGAATATTATGCACTCGTATGCATAATGTATAGCTTCTGACAGGGATGCTTTGTGGAAATGCGGTTTTGATACACGTAAAAATGGATTCTAAAACACGCTACGCTGGTGGCTTAGGTAGACAAAACTCCGTTTAATGGAAATGACACATATGGGAACTATACATTATAATAAAGCAGAGAGAATAATGGCCGAGTGCCAAGAACGCCGTTTACCTTTCGGCTTAAACTACGAGAACTGGAAATAGGAAGCTTTATATTACACTGAAGCAGAGAGAATATTGGCCGAATGCCAAGAACGAGTGACTGTAAACGATTGAGTTTACTTACATGGCCGAGAGCCAATAAATGCCTTATACTTGTAGGCCTCTGAGAGAGTGAAACTATGAACGGTTGCACACGTGAGTTCATAGCACGGAGATGAATCTTGAATTGTTTGGAAAAGCGCCGGGAACAAGTCAATGGGAGCCGACTACGAGATGTCGCATGGCAGAGTACCACAAATACCGTTTGGGAGTGAATCTTGAAAGATTGAGAGGTCTCAACACATGAAACTACATGGCGGCCATGCCACCGGGAGCCCGCACTCAGCGCGGCTTGCTTGGTTGGTGGGGGGGGGGGGGGAGAGAAGCTACTGTTTTCTAGAACGTGATAACTAGACCAACTAGAACGCGTTGTCTCCTGCCCTTTTGGCGAGAAAAGTTACATCACTCCGGAAATATTCCTTCCATAAAGGGTGTTGGGAAAACACCCCAACATGTGTATAACTTTCGTTTTTCACCGTATAGTTTGGTGATAACACCCTGTATGTCTGTAGTATGAATGAGCCATAATTAATCTACGAATATATTTATTTAACCACCAGGTAAACAGAAATTTGCACATGTAAAGTATTGTATTTCAGTTACTCCTTAGTCCGAACGTGAATGAATTGTTGGTGTAATAGATTCCGTTATATGCAACAGCACGGTGACACTTCGTCAAGAAAATCGTTCTCAACTTAATATATATCCTTGTCTCCGTCAGTGTTATGTAAATAACAATATGTCAAAGAAAGATAGAACATGCTTCCACCATCTCAAATGCATCCACATAGGAAAAATTAGTTTTTAATCAAATGCCTTACAAACACTTAAACGTGATGCGTCGGTCCAGTCACCGCTCCGCATAAAATTGGCCCCCAAAAACATCTGCCCGTGACGCAGCCCTGTTTGAAGCCAAGATTTAGTTGTTTTATTTGTTTTTAGTGCCTTACAACCACTCAAACTTACTAGATCGGTCCAGTCACCGCTCTCTAGTGCAGTCCAAGCGTTCACTCGAATAGCAGTAAAAAGTGCTGTAGCTCCGTCGGGCCAAAGGTCAAGTCCTTTAAAGCCATTTCCTCATTGTGTTTGCACAGATATTTATAAAATATCTGCTGTACCTCTGATCTCTTTGTCCAAGCTTGGACAAAGAACTCTTTTGGGCGTTTTTACGCAATTCCGAGACAATACAGAATCGTAGCGTCTCCCTTGAAGTAGTAGAGAAGACGATAAAATGGCGGTAGAGAAATCCATTCCAATACTACCAAATGGAATCAAATGTTTGAAGTTTAATAGGTATATCCTTGGTACGAATAACAGTAGAGAATCAACGAAGACCTCAAGGTATTTTTCGTGTGAACGAAAGGTTGAAATTTCAAAGACAGAAAACGATTAATTTAATTCAGTTCATATTTAAATAATCAGGACGTTTTCTTTTGTAGATATTCATTTCCCAAGTAACACATATGATGGCGCTTCATATCCGAATTGCTTTAAAAATTATTTATAAGTGCTTCATTTATGACAATATGGAGTTATTCCAGAATCTCAGATTACCAATTTGCTTAAATGATATTTTGGTTCTTTAATTTAGTTCTTTAAGCGGTTTAAGAACGTAATTTGAGAGCTGCTATAAAGTAGCTTTTTAATTGTTCTATAAAGACATTCATTATGACTTTTAAGTTATATACTTGCTTTGTAAACATGCCTAAGATCCTGTTATACAGACAAATGATATCTTTATAGATGCTTTATAAAGCTTATTTAAACGCTAATATGCCATTTAAAGGGACAGATTACCTGTTTAAACAAAATGGCGTCGTGAAATATCACTACACAGGATGTTAAGAATTTTTGTCTTTCAACGCTTCTATAGAGAGTATATTTAGTGTTTTAGTTGTGTTCCACTTAATAATTTGCTGTCAAGATTATTACAAATGACAACTTTAAGAACTGGAAAAACCTGAAGAAATCTGGACATTTTACATAGGATGGCGCTTTATATCCGAATTGCTTTAAAAATGATTTATAAGTGCTTCATTTATGACTATATGGAGTTATTGCAGAATCTCAGATTACCAATTTGCTAAAATGATATTTTGGTTCTTTAATTTAGTTCTTTAAGCGGTTTAAGGACGTAATTTGAGAGCTGCTATAAAGTAGCTTTTTAATTGTTCTATAAAGACATTCATTATGAGTTTTAAGCTATATACTTGCTTTGTAAACAGGCCTAAGATCCTCTTATACAGACAAATGATATCTTTATAGATGCTTTATAAAGATTATTTAAACGCTTATATGCCATTTAAAGGGACATATTACCTGCTTAAGCAAAATGGCCTCGTGAAATACCACTACACACTACACAGGATGTTAAGAATTTTTGTTAGCGACTCCATATTGTTTACTGAAATCTACTGTTGATAGATAACACGGCATTTTATTAGAAAACAAAATTGGGTTTTGGTAGCAAATTAATACATTCTATTCATCAAAATTATTAGAATTCATATAAAACACCGGTTTCGGATCAATTATTTAAAAAATTATTGATTTTTATGAAAAAAAAAGTTATGAAAACAATTTCTAAAAATTTTGAAAAATGGTCAATTTTCTAAATTTTGATGGCGAGTAGTAATTTTACGAGGTAGCATATTACATAGTTACAATAATTTTTTTCTGGAATGTCGTTTTTAGGTACCTACTCCCGCCTGCTCTCAATAGTTTTTTATACATAACTCGTTCAAATAACTCCATATCCTGTAGACGCCATGCCATTCTGAATGGCTATTGCTATTCCTACAACCTCTGTAATTATCAAAATGTTTGAGTTTTAGTGGAGTAGGAGATATTCCTGTAACCATTTTGCAATATAGAAGATATAATGAGGCGGTAACTCCAGTGGCGGCTCGTGAGGTTTTAAATAGGTAGTGCGCAATTTATGTAGGTTTTTTCGTACGCATAGGGGGATGCCCGCTGCAGGCGCCGCCGGACTACCCGGAGGGTTACCCGCCCGAAAGTTTTGGGGGTGCTACGCCCATTTTTTACCCAAAACTCGTTAAAATCGTTTGAAAAATGAATTCGGCGCCCTCTTGAATGGTAATTGTTGCGCACGAAAAGAAATTAATAAGTAGGTACTTATCGATTCCAGAAGAGTAAACCATTAAAACAGTTTATTGTAACTACAAATCAATAAAGTTCAAAAAAAAAAATCAGGAGAAGTTCGAAAACGTTAAAAAATATATCGGTTTGATGGCAAAAAAGTGTTTTTGAACATCTTTTTGTCGATGGTTAGCCCTTCGACTTTGCCGTTTCCTAGCTTTAAAGTGAAATTCCATTCGCCACAAGATTTCGGGGGTTAAAATGTCTGGTGAAAGACCGACCATCCCTTTTCTTGGCACATGTTTGGTCTAATTTTAAAACCGGTATCGGTCGCCTAACCTCTTTATTTCAATCTTTTTATTCAGAACCAATAGAGAAAAGTTATTTTTAATAATATTGTCAACTGATTTTATGCCCCCACAGCAATTGTCAGAACCCGAACTACTAGCCATGACAGTAGAATAATAGTATATAAATAAAAATATAAACCACTAAACAATATTACGTACACTAAACTCACGAGTTTATATGCAGCTAATTAACAAGCGTCAACGAACCGAACAAAACAAAAATAAATTCACGGCTCGACTGGAGTATAATACAGAATAATACTTATAATAGTAGTATGTAATATTCGCTCTAAAAAACGATTTACCTCCCACTTTTTCCACACAAGCTGAATTTTTCAGGACCTATAATAAATATGTTGCATCAGCCGTAGCTTGAAGGCGAAGAGGCTGGACATATTTAATTAGGGCGTAAAGCCATGACGTCTCTCATTATTTATTGTTATACCATTGTTAGTTTATAAGCAAAAAATATGGGATTCGCTCTATTACCTTGTCAAGACATAAGCGAAACTTTTATAAAGAATATTTTTTTTCATTTAGGCCTTCCCTTTTTGTTAATTGAGTGTTATATTTAAAAATAACTATTTTTTAATTAAATTTTTGCACGGTTGAAACCGAGATATTTACATTTAAATTTTTTTTCGGCCATATGGGCTAATGCAAATGATTTTTTTTGAAAAATTATCAAAAAATACTTCCTACAAAGACCTTATTGTGCATTGGACCAAAAAATAAGTATTTTTTCCTCTATACGGTGGTACCAATATCTCGATTTTTGATGATAGTGTCCTTTTGTGGAGTATAATTTTGTATTACCTCCGGAATAAGGGTTATCTTATCATGTACTTTCATCCCTGAAAAAATCGGCTTGTGACACCATACTATATACGCAAGAATTGCAAATTATCACTAAATTAAGCTACAAAGTGCGAATATAAATAGCGCACGGATGAGCCTTGACTTCTCGTGATTTTACGAACATTCCCGACCATTTTGCATGACGAAAATGCATTTAACAAGAGCGCCGAACACTAGCGCACGGCAGATTTAAACTAGTTGTGGTTACGGACGGAGGCCGCCGCCCGTTGGACGCTCTGCGTTTTGATCGTCGCCGTCGTGCCTCGATTTCGCTCTTATAAATAATGTATTCTGCGGCCAGTGGAGATTCAAAAATATGTAAATTCGCAAATTATAGCTAGTTTATGTTAAATTGTATGTAGGGAAGATTTTATTTTTCCGTTTACTTTCGAAGGCAGTGCGCGCGCACGGGCGCACTTATAGAGAAGCCGCCCCTGGGTAACTCTTTCCAAATATATAAAAGTTATATAAGGCATATTTAATCGCGTAAATTGCATTTATGTCTTTTTTAAAAAACAGTTACATAAGCGCCATATAATAATACTTACACAGCATTATTGCAATTTAAGAGCAAGTTTAACTTCACTATATAGATGCTTTATATGTTCTTTATAATGGTGATGGTAAGCGCTAAGGTATATATACGTGTTAAAAGAGTTACATAGAAGTATTATAGAATAGTTTTTTTGGAGCATTTAGTTATACTTTTATATAATAGCTGAGTAAAGTGGTCCCTTTAAGACAAATAGCAGCCATATAAGTAATATATAATTGATTATCTTACCTTTTATAGCATGGTTTTACTCTATAAACTAGTGATATAAACGTTTGTTTAACCTTTATAAATCTTTTTGTGTTACTTGGGTTCTAAGTAACTTGTATATTTAATTTTATGTGAGTGAATGAATGAATGTGTGACAGTAGTTAAGATTTATATATTTTTCATATCAAATGAAAATTAAGAATTGCATTACTAAAGTACTTAATACCTAACATACCTACCTGTTTCAATTCACAACCTATGTGTAAAACTCCCATCACCCTATTTTAATACAGTCCACTAATTTGATTGTGATTAATTATACAGTTAATTGCCACCCCCAAATTTATGGTAATAAATAATTAAAAAATTAATTTGTTTATCCCGACCAGAGGGCATATAATGTAGAAATAAACTTATGAATTTTTTTTATAAAATTCGATTACTATAGATCGAAATTTTAGGAAAGCTAAAGTGATTACTTCCGTTTTCGCTGTCAAAGCACAGCAATTGGCCGAATGCGTTTCTGCTTGTAGCTGACATGGCCTTGGGTGTCGAAATACATCGAGGTCATTGGCCTAGCACGAATTATGCAGTTCGATGCAGGACTGCTTCAGTTGAACTTGCCGAGTCATGATACAAAGAAAACTGTTTTCTTGTATCATGCTGCCGGGTGCAGATGAGTAAACGTTGTAACTAGAGATGGCGCTAGGAGCATCGCCGAGGTTTTTTAAAGACATTCTTTGGAATGCGAAACACTGTGGCGTGGAATGTTAATATAATACAAATTAAATCGCTAAATTTGAAATTATGTTCAAATGGTTTTTAAACAGAGCCTTTGACCTTTATAAATTAATAGGGCTTTGGCAATCTTTAATGTAATGGAAAAATACTGTGCAAGATGCATACGTTCACACCAACTTTGTCATTGAATATTTTTAATCGTTTTTACAATTTTTGAATTAAGATCTTTGCTAATAGAGTTTTTAGTTTATCCCGTAACGTAGTGTAAGAGATAACGGTTTAGTCTTCTCGGATATGGCTAAAATTGAAATAACCTGGCAGGTAGGTGTCAAAAGACTGCTATGTCTGGAAAGTCATTGATTATTGAGTTTCTGCATTCAAGTTACCTGATAAACAAGCCGTTCTATTGTTAGTGTGCGTTATATAATATTCCGCATTACAGATTGTATGTATCATATTGTAATCTACTAAAAAGCATAAGCTACTAAACAAATATCACTCTGTCGCAAGTTTGAACTTGAACTTGGAGATTGTTATATAAACATTAAAGGCAAACTATAAACAACGCGAGCAATCAACGGGAGCGACTTTGAACCTTATGCATGCAATGATCATCACTTTGTTTTATATAAATACGCTACCGAACCCTCAGTTCGGCAGACTTAGTCTCACCTCCAGCTCCCAAGGTTAGTCACTTGACGACTGCCTCCTGGGTTCTATCCGCTCCTAAAGTTAATTAGAAGGGAGACTGCTTTAGGTTCCATCCCTTTCCTACACAACCTGGTACCGGTTAGTCACTTGACGACTCCTAGGACCAGGGGTTGCACAACCTCCATAGTAAAGTCTTGACAAGAAGTTTGTCAGAGTGTTGAGAAAGACAAGTGTCTAAATAGTCAGTTAAAAAGTTTAGTGAAATCTCTTAGTGCTCTTAAATAAAACCCAACTCTTAAGAAAAACTATCAATTATAAGACAGTAAACAAAGCCCTATAAACAGTACCTCAAATCGAGAAAACATGCGCACCGTAGTAATCGGTTATAATAGAATCTAATTTTTTCTGACCAATAATTATTGTTAATACATTGTTATTGTTATAAACTAAACGTGCTTACTTTATCATCTCTTCTTACCCCACGTAACGCGATCCCGGTCTACCTCAGTTACCCCCCGGCACGCTAAACAAGGCCTGTCCTCACGAGTAGAACATCCAGTGGTAGATTAAAGGAAGCATTGAGACCCCGTCATTGTACTAATCGCGACGAGGCTCTTCTCTGAGAAGTTATTCTTTAAATAAACGCGCTACCCCCTAAGCTACTCGTGACAATATCCCTCAATTTATCAATAAACTAATTTATTCGTCCAGCATTATTACCAATTAGCTTTTACTTAAGAGGAAAACTCTCGCATTTCGCATCAACACTCCACAGATCCAGCAATGAAGCTCCAGTCAGCTGCCTCCCTCAATGGTACCAGCTTAAGATGATCGGAATGTGTATAAAAATCGTATGGAATAACAGAACATTATAGACCCATAAAAACCGTTCGCCTATTAAAGATAGAATTTACCTAAATACTACTGAAATAAAACAGTTTGATTCAGTTTAAACGGGGCCAAGCAGGTCCCGCGAGCATCTTTATTTATTTTTTTGTTTGTTTTAATTTCTTACACATATCTAGATATTTACAAATTATTCACATTAAGATTTGCTAATGAAAACCACAATAAGATGTCGGTTTTAACGTTTGTAGTTAGACCCGTATAGAGAATTATCGCATTATTAGTTTTTTTACTATTAAATTTTATCATAATCTTAATAGTACGCTTGATACAGTTCTCTGACACCTTTAGATACGGCTTGTGGTATTGCGACTTTCGGGATGGAAATTAAATATTTTTTGTCAGAGGTGTTTTTTCTACATTTAATCAACATAAGTAATTTATTTCTTAAAATAACACGAGCGTTCGAAGCAAAGCGCAACACCTGGATTTATAAATTATAACTGCAAACAGACAGTTAAAGATGCTTTTAACGTCAATGATTCGATAAATTAAAAGGTTTCTCAGAAAACATCAAAATTGTTTGGCTAAATCAATATAAAAAAGCCAGAAAGATGTCAGAAAAATGTATCTATATCAGTGTTCAAGAGTAATTTGTAAATCATTTTTAATAGGCATATTAAACAATGTATTTTTAGTTACCATTTCTTGCAAAATGAACAATACAGTTAGCATGGCATTCACGTATATAATAAATTTGGATATTTTGATTGCGGAAGGAGCATAATATGTAAATGGCCACTATTAATTCGAATCAATTACGAAAGCCATTCATTTTTACAGGCGTACCAATTTCGATCGCCATTGGGATCTTCAAAACTATAAGGTATAAGTTTGCGCTAAATTACAGCAAAGATATTGACTTTAATATGAACAACAAACAAATATATCCTTTTTAGTTTTAAAATTTTGAAAATCTGCTCAAATAATTCAAAATAAAAATTACATGATCACTGCCATTTATTCCTTTATAAATCCCGGTCCGTTTAAAGAAGAAACGGCATTAATACATCGGATATACAATTTGTAGGTTTGTTTGTTGATTTACCATCATTGGTTTTGAACGAAATAAAAGATCCAGATCAACATTTAAAACAAATAAGCTGATGGTGGAGGCTTCAAGATGAAACATCAGAGTCGGCACGTATTTAGTATAGAAGGAAAAAGTGGCAATAAGGACCCAATTTTACGTTAACTCATCGAATAAAGCCAGGAAAAATAAAAATACATTTTGAGAATTTATGTTTAATAATCTCACATTGGACAGCACATTATAACTGGACTGGCTAATAATTAGTGAACTCTGCTCCAATTTAACATTTGGCTTGTTTCTTACCATGCAAGGAATGAGTTTTTCCCACGGTGTATGCGTTTAATTCCACAATGCTTTGGCCTATAATTTTAAACATTCCCATGAAATGACTACATCGAAACTGATCCGCGCAAATTTGGAAAGACCCGATTGAAACGAATAAACTCTAGAACGGCCCCTGAATAAGAACAATTGGCAACATTGTTTAAAATACCTCTTAAAAAAGATCGCAATGACTATAAATGTGCTGGACTTGAAAAATAATTTTACGGGTTTGTGATTAAGGACGGCCACTGGTTCTATCACGACAAAATGAAAATAGCCTAGGTGAACCCTCCACAGTTATTACGGTGAATCAAGGGCTAATGCATGAAGTACAAACTTTCCCTGTCAGGATTTAGGTGTAAGATTTAGTCAGAGCGTAAACGTGGCAACAAAGCCAGTGTATGATGCCCGGCGTGCTGTAAAGAGCTCGGATTTTCTGTCTTATTATTTCGCCTTATTTAAGTGAATAAACGTGAGTTAACTCAAAATCGAGTTTCAATAAATATAGGGGACGTCTATCACATGGCGCTGCGGCAAAAAGCGTCTACGAATTAAGTGTCTGTCGATCGTTGTGACTCCGAAAATTCCGAAGACGCCGGTAGTACACAGGAGGAGCGAAGGCGCAAATCGAAATTTGTTCTCGTGCGCCAAGGTCGTCTGTCTGTTCACCGTTTTGTTAGTACACAGGAGGAGCGCAAGAAAGGCATCTTTGTTGTCAGGAATATGGAGCAGTTAAAACCGCCTCTGAGTTATGCATGGAAGGGGATGTGGCTCAGAATTTTCATAAGTGGAAACAGCAATTCCAAATTTATCTGTTGGCCAGTGGAATCAAAGACAACAATACTTTGGAAATATCGGAAAAGGATAGGGGGAAATGGAGGAAAGTTTTGGAACACTTAGAGACTCATTTCAAGCCCAAAGAAAACGAGACAATAAATAGGCACTTGTTTCACACAGAAAGGAGGAGAAGCTATCGACATATTTCTGACAGATCTGAAAAAGTTAAGTATGAATTGTAACTTTGGAGAATTGCGCGATAGTTTAATACGTGATCGAGTTGTTTGTGGCATACTGGACAACAGAGTGCGAGATTCTTTATTGAAGCCAATTTGGGTTTGACCAAATGCATAACCATATGTAAGCAGCTGAACTTGCTGGAATGAGGTCAAAGCATGCGGCAAGCACAGGTGATCTTCATGCCATCAGAAGAGAAGAAAAACCTCGAGAAAAATATAGTAGGAGAGTGCCTAGAAAGGAGGAATCGAAGAAAGACAAGGTAGAAGAGAAAAATGGGAAAGGTATAGCTTGCGGTTGGAAACACGGAAGCCGATGTCCAGCCTATAAGAAAAAGTGCAGGAATTGTAACGCATACAATCATTTTGAAAAAATGTGTCCACAACGGAAGAAAGTCCACATGGTCGAAGAACACGATCCTCGACAAGATCAGTGCCAACATAGCGACTCGAGTGAAAGTTCCGATGATTTATATGTTAGATATCTTTCAGGTACTGAAAAGTTTGTTGGCAGTATCAGTGAGTGGATGCAAACAATTCGAATAAAAGACAAAGACATTGTCTGCAAAGTAGATACAGGTGCAGATGTGAATGTCCTGAACATGAAGCCTGCATGTGAGCTGAAAGTTAAAATTAGGGCTTCCCAGGTGAGCTTGGATAAAAAATCTGTGTTTCTGGAGAAACAACTATATCATGTGAGATAAATGGTCTATATACATTGGATTTCCAATACGGCTATTGATTCTGATTTGTCTTTGATTGTAAGTTACATACAGAATGGTTGGCCAAATTATGAAAAAA
>MU183282.1:130495-148809 GCA_016904865.1 Pissodes strobi | reverse complement strand
GAACCCTTTTTAATGAAGTTAGCAATTTTTCACTAGCACAGTTTTGACTAATACTCGAACACAAGTCTGGTCTGGTTCCCAGCATAGCATACATTATACACCCAATAATTTGTCTACATTTATTTTCAATATCATAGCTCTCAGATTTGTCAACCTTTAAAGAGTCATAATCAAAATTACAGTCCATTGGCGTACCTACAAGTTTACATTCTATCATACCGAATTTTTTAAAGACACTCTCCAAATACTGTTTTTGATCTAAAACAATTGGGCTCATATCTTTGTCCTGCTTTACAGAAATCCCCAAAAAATAATTCAACAAACCCAGATCTTTATTAATTTTAGTATTTAATAAGAATACAGCTGTATTGGCTGCTTCAGCCCTAAAATATTTTTTCAGCTCTCCTTTTGCAAGCATAGGTCTCACTGCTTCCATTATGGTGCGAAATTCTCTTTCTGCCCGGCTGTTTTGTTGTGGTGTGTATGACACGGTAAACTCTTGTTTTATACCATTTTCTGTTAACAACTTACCTACAGCATAGTTTTTAAATTCAGTCCCATTGTCACTCCTTATGACCTTGACTGACTTACCTGTCTGATTTTTGAAGTGAACCAAAAAATCTTTCAAAATTTCATAAACATCATACTTATTTTTTAAGAAGTAAACAAACCTATAATTGCAATAATCGTCTTTTAACAAAAAAATATAGTAGGTATTGTTTAAAGAAGGTCCCTCCAGTGGGCCGCATAAATCTACATGTACTATACCTCCAAGTTCACTTGCCCTAGTTTCATTTATCATAAAAGGCTCCCTGCATTGTTTGGCTTGAACGCAGGAAGAACAAAACAGTTCAGTTTGTTTTACTTCGATATCATACCGATTTAAAATATTTTTTACATATCTAAAATTCTGATGCCCCAAAGCTTTATGCCACCATTTAACATCCTGGTTAATTTTTACAAAATAACATTCACCCTCCAAACGGTTATTTTTTAGATTTTGACAAATGTGCTCAGAAATACTCGACTTCTCCACAGATTTAAATATCATTTTAAAAAGCTTATCAGAACGAATTGCTACAGCTACAGTGATGTTCTCTTTGTTCACAAACTGTGCCTTTTTAGCATCTGATACTAAAGACAAGCCCTTGTCTAAAGCTTTTCCTTGAGAAAACAAATTAACTTTCAGTTGAGGAACAAAGAGAACATCAAATAAAGTTACACAATGAAAACTTTTACCATTATAAGCTAAGATACACATGTTACCTTGTCCCAAGGCTTTTAAATTTGTACCGTGACCGATTTTCACAAATTTTGGCACTTTAAATTCTTCAAAACTACAAGACAGTTCTCTGTCTTTGCACATATGCTGTGAAGCCCCACTGTCCATGTACCATTCAACATTTACTTGTGATTGAACAATGCTAGACACTGCAATTAGAGCAATACTATCTTCGTTTCCACTGGTTTGTTGATTTTTATCCCTTTCATCCTTTTTCTTTTTAGCATAACAATCTTTTAACAAGTGCCCTTTTCTTTTACAATAGCTACACTCAATATTTCGGCACTGAAACTTTAAATGGCCTGGTTTTCCACAGGCAAAACATTTTTTTTGTTGTTTGTCTATATTATTTGACAGGCCTCTTGTTGGTTGTCGGTGAACTGTCATGTTGTCAGTGCTGACACTTTCCCATGCCGATCGAAAATGCGTATACTTTTCAGGCAGCGCCATGATGATTTTCGTTAAAATCATTTTTTCTGGAATTTCTTGTCCTTGTTGAATAAGTTTTGCTTGCAAATTCGTGACCTTGGTGATAAAACTGTTTACGATTTCATTTTGGAACTTTAGATTGTAGAATCGCTCATTTAATAAATGCGTACTGACCTCAGACCTTCGTTCAAAGATGCTTTCCAATTTTTCCCACATTTTCTTGGCAGTTTCACACTGCATTACATGAGAAATTACTTCTTCTTCCATTCTCACGATTAGCGCTTCCTGCGCTTTGGCGTCTTTTAACTTCCACTTTTATAGCCTCTCATCATTGTCGGTTAGAGGAGCATTTTCCTTCCCACAGGTGATTTCAAAAAATTCCTTTGCCATCAAAACGACTCTCATTTGAAACTTCCAAACATTCCAGTTGGAATTGTGTAGCTTGCTGACGGAGACGGCCTCCATGTTTCTTTTTTACTTCGGAACAATATAACACAAAGAACTTCAGATTACTACCACAAATTTGAACCTGCTGGGCCCATAACCTGTGAATGCTTCGAGTGGTAGTAATGAAAAAAAAACACAGATTGTCCAAAAGAAACTTTTAAAACAAAATGGTGTACAGCACAAAAAACACGTCTTCTAACTATGAGAACTTAAGAGCAACTAACTAACTCTACGGTGTTGTCACTATAGCAACCAAAAACAATACCAACTTAACACACCAAAGTAATATACCAACCTAAGCACAATTTTGATTGCTAAAATGAGCAAAACAACCACATCCCCCACTCGAACTGACTCCTCCTCATATATAATGACATCTCTACTTGTTGTAACATCATCAGTGTCTGGGTTGTAGATTCTATAACTCTTGATATGACCTGAAAAACCAATTAAAATATGTTTTTTAAGCGCTTCTCCGTAGGAATATGAACCATAACTGTACTTCCGAACACACGCAACCTTGAAACATCAGGTTTTTTACCAGTCGACAACTAGAAAGGTGTTTTTACCATAAGGCCACTGGCAATACATCTGTTTCGTAAATAATTGGAATGATTAATAGCCTCCGCTCAAAACCTTTTGTGCAGACCTGCGTCAAAAAATAGGCATCTCGCTCTTTCGACCAGGTTGTGTCTTTCTGAAAGACCATTTTGTTCATGCGTGTATGCATTAGTCATCTAAACTAGCAAATTTATTACTAGAGAACTCACCGCCTTGGTCACTGCGAATAACCTTGATGCTTCTGCCTTGTTGCTTCTCTACCATGGCTTTAAATTGCTTGAAAAACTCGAAGACTTCATTTTGCCTTTAAAAAGTATACAAAAGACATTCTCGAAAAATCATCACCAAGGAGTAAAAAATATTTTGAGCCACCGATTGAAGTCATCTCCATAGGTCCACAGACATCTCCATGATTACCTCAAGCACCTGGTTACTTCGTGTGCCTGTACTTGGGAAAGGCAGCCTCACTTGTTTGCCCTCGCAACACACTACACAGTTCGACTTGTCGATCCTAGCAATTCCCTTCAATTCTAATGCTTCATTTTATTCAGGTCTTGACTATTTATGTGCGCAAACCTATGCCAAAGCTCAGTATCATCACAAATGGCAAGCATGCATTTTTCTGCTTTTAAGTTTAACTTGTATACTCCGCCAACTAAATTAGCTGTAGCCATCAACTTGTTGCTCTTACTGTATACTGTATACTGAACAACCATCTTGGTTAAATGATACACGGTTTCCTTTTGAAATGAGCTCGTTCACCGATAATAAATTTGTTGTGAGATTAGGCACACACAACACATCATGAACAGTTATATTATTGTGCTTTTCATTTGCACTACTCATAATATCCACATCACCTGAACACTTAACTACCAGTTTTTCATGGTTAGCAACGGTAATTTCCCCTATATTTGGCTTTTTAATATTGTATAACTGACTTTCATTGGGGAAATATGCCTGCTGGCCCCAGAATCGAGATAAAAATCACTCTTGGAATAGCCGCCGCTTCCACTCCTTCTTTCATCTTGGATCCATCTGTGTACCAGACAAGTGATCCCCTCTCCAGTTCTTTTAATTCTTCCCCTGTAGTATGACAGTCTTCAATTACAATTTCAAAGGTGCCATCAAAATGGAGTTTTGTCTCCATTGTATCGGTTGGTTTGGTCATCGCCTCCATCTCGATATCCTTCAGAATTTTAAGGTTTCCTGACTTCAGTTTTGTGTTTGAGTGACTCTATACGCACTGGTCCAGGCCTCCTTTTCTATGCATATGTGCAGCGGAGGGAGGTCAAATAGGGTTTCCAGAGCTTTTCATAGCCCCTGTTATACCCAGCCTTTGTACTATTATTGTTAGCTTTCGCTATGTTGTTATTTCGTTTGTTTTTACCCACCACACTAAGCAGGCGTAGGTAATAATAAGCTTTACAACAGTGTTATAGGACCACCAGATGATGGAGGGTTTTAGACCCCATGTTTTACCAAAGAGTCGTCGACAAGCTCAAAGCGTTGCCGTTGCTTTTTTGATAGTTATTTCCAGGTGTGGATTACATGTTAGTTTCTGGTCAAGGACGACGCCAAGATACTTAACCTCTTTTGAAAGCCCTACCGTTATACCTCCCAAAGTGGGTGCTTTTCTTGGGTTGACATTTAGTATTACCTGTGTACAACATGTGCTGACAAAGTTGAGTGCACTTTGTATACATTCTGACAGTCAGTCTTACCAGTAGATCTTCAACAAGATCTTCCTATCGCCCATGCAAAGCATGGGCGATAGGACCCCTCCTTGAGGGCATCCCTTTATTTCTTTGACTGTGACGGCTGTTTCTCCAATGGTCGCGGTGACTTCACGGCTGGTTAGGATGGATTTTATCCATTTTGTAGTGGTTGGTTCCACTCCTCTGTGAGTGATGGCGCGCTGAATGCATTCATGTGAGGTGTTGTCAAATGTCTAGAAATGCACACAACGCGATTTCTCTTTCAGCCAGTGTCTTCTCTATATCGCGGACAATATTTTGAAGAGCATGGGTGGTAGATTTCGATGGTTGGTACGCGAATTGTTTTGCATGCAGTGGAACATTAGAAAGGAACTTGCTTTTGACGTGCCTATCGATAATCTTTGCCATCGTTTTAAGAAGGAAGGAGGTTAAGATAATGGGGCGGTAAGACTTTCTTTCCTCTTCTGATCGTCACCCTGTCTAGCATAAATTCAAGGGTTATTTCACGTATTCTTATTTTCTTCTTCTCAGACACGTTCATCATTTAAACTAAATATTTCATCTTTGTCCTTAATGTCTACATTATCATGATCATAACTTGAGCGTTTTTGATGATCACCTTCTTCAATGTTGTTAACTGGCCAATTCTTACAACAGCTGGTATAACTATTCAAATTACATCATATACAAATCATTTGTTTGATTTTCTTGCAGATACTTACTGATTATCAGGTTTTTATACTTCTGGTATGTTTTTTTTTTCAAATTTACAACAAATACCTCAGAACTGGTAGTGGCCTTATTTATTTAACTTACTTGCAGTTGACATGCTTGCACACCTCAATGGCTTGTTACAAATATAATAAGCTACCTTTGGACAAAAGTAATTATCTCAATTTTTTATTCTTTATTCCTAAAACTATCCTATCTCAGATTCGACGGCTTTTCTGATCTTTAAAATTACAGGTAGAAGATAGTTTCTTTAATTCCACAATACAGATATCAAAACTTTCATTTTCACCTTGAGATCTGGAGAAAAACTTATACCTTTTAAAAACTCCGTTATTTGTCTTGAAACGTGAATCTGATATCTCCAATAAAAATATGATTATTTTTAGTATTATTTTCAATTTGCAGCGTATATAAAATTTTAGTTAGAGTTTCTCCCTCGGTGCTCAAAACCAATATTGACATTTTCATCTTGCTCATTTTTTTCTGAGGCTATAAGAAAATAATTAAACATACCCTTCCATTGATTCTCATGGCCAAAAATAAGGTCTCTCGGCGCTTATAAAGTCCATTATATAAAAAATTTCTATTAAAAACTATGTTCCATAAATTTCTTGCGCTGACACCATGAGGAGTATTATTTAGCAACTAATTTGTATTCATAAATATTGACAATCAATATATGAACAATATACAGTAAAAACAATAACTAATATCATTAAAACAGTTAGGAGGGTCAGTTTAAACGCGTGCAGTCGTTTATCTCAATGTGATAAATAAGTCTTATTTTACTCTTCTTCAGAACTAAAAATTATGTTTGTTTACATCGATAACATATAACCTTACTTTTATCCCGCTTGTCATTGACGCTTGGGTTGACATTCCCCTTTCGACCACCGCCGACAGTGCCACCTCTTAATTAATTCGTAAGATTAGCAGCACTTGCTGCAAAACCTGCATATCAAGCAGTTTGCTCTTGATTGAATCCGCGGTAATGGCGATCCCTGAGTGCTCGATTGCCATCAACATGGGGGTGTACGGAAGACTTGTTAAAAGAAGGGAAGCTACCCATTCTTCACTTATAGCAAACTTGGTTTTCCTCAACTTTTGCGATGTTTCTATCACTTGGTTGACGTATATCTCGATATTCACAGTTGTTTAGCATCAATGAGATCAAATTTGGCAATAGCCCGATCTTTCTGGTGAATCCTACATCCTCATAAAGATTCTTGATCTTTTTCCAGGCTTCCTTGCATGTGGTTGCATCTTTTACACGCACATACAAAGAGGGGTTCAATGTTAACACGAATTTGGCTTTAGCTTTTGCCAGAAAAACACTGTCCGTCTCGGAGCCACCCATACACTTAGAAAGTACTCACCCGCAAAGCACCACTCGTCATAATTTTCCATCTACACTGTTGAGATAATTTACAGCCATTTTGTTTTCTGCACACGCGAAACTGAGTACCGAATCAGTGAACTGATACCGCGTTAAAACTTTCGCTTTTCAAACCACGATCGCGTAAACTACACGAAAAAAACGATTCCCGATTTAGATGTCTCGGTTCTGGGCCCATAACCTGTTGAACAGTGTTCTAAAAAGGGAGGTTTTAAGGACGAAATAAAAGACTAACTATATTTTTTTGACATCTAACAAAAGGACAATGATGACACATGACATGACATATGGTACATAGAGTACGAAACTCGTAGAAGCAACACTATATTTCAAATTTATTACAACCATTTTGACTACCTCTTGTAGCAGCTTCATACCAGCTTAGATGTTATGCTAGTGGCCTTTGAGTGCTGCCTGACTGTCAGAGTCTTGTTGATAACCTTTCCCTTTTTAATTTCTTCAGCGCAGTGTTCAATGGCTGTTACTTTCGCGTGCTTCACTGTGTTTCCGATTAATATCGGGATTTTTGTACCTGGCTCTGCCGTCAGCCAACCTCTGCCCTTTACTGGTTGGTCTCTTTTCCAGTTTTTCTTTTTGGTATTTTTACCGAACAATGTATAGACAAGAAACTAAAATATAACTGTCGCTGTCCAATTATGGGGCGGCAAAAGGCTCAGGGTTGGTTTTACCGGCTGAATACAGGCGAAAAAATTTTTTAGGTGGCAATTTTTGAAAGTTCGTCACGCTAAATAGGACTTAACCATCTCCTAGCAGAGCCATTTTAGTTCTAAAATTCGTATTCGAAGATCGTATATCAGTTTAGTTTATCCGGCTAACATCCGCAGCATCTCAAAATATGTCCTTATCCAGACATTTATCATTTTGGAAGGTGGTCTTATTTTAATCCTTGTAATACAGCTTTGACAAGAAGTCATCTTATTACAGGAAAACAAATACATTTATTTATAATCGAGGACATTTTTAATCCAAGATCATTTTCATGCCTCGTAAGAAAAACATTTGGTATAGCGATAGGATAATTCTAATTTATTTAGTCCATTTTTGTAACATAACCTGTATAACACTGTAAATATTATTAGGTATATTCGTACGGTAAGAAAATAAGAAAAATCGTAAAAGGCTGTTATAAAAAACTAATTTTAGTAACTTATTTTTCTTTTTGTAAAAAAATAGGTAAACGGATACACACATGATAATTGTTCTAGGTAGAACTTTTTTGCCCTTGTTGGTAGTTACGTTTTTGTCCATTGACATTCTGCACTTCAGATGATTATATATAATTAAAAGGTCTGGACTTGCCTTGCTTTTCAAATTCTGTTAAACATTGTAATTAATAATGATGTTTATTTATTTTTGATATTTTTCAAGATTCATCTTTTTGTGTTATAATCATCTTGAGTGCTCTTTGATTTTTTAAACAAGGGATAATATATTATGTACTTATACTGAAATAAGTTTTATTGTTCATTTTGCTTTATTTAAAACTGGTCAACTTTACAGTGTTCTTTGGCCCTCTTTTGTCCAATTTCTTGGTAGCTACACACTTTTCTTCATAGAAGACTTGTGAAGATAGCTTTACGACTCAATTCTTGATCATTGCAATATAAACTCAAGTACATAATATTGATTTTTATTTGCATCTTGAACTACTTCGATGAGCCGTGCAAAGTTCTTTTATCGATATCGCAATATTCTTGCTTATTTCTAGTCATCCGCTTAGTTTATTTATTGATTGAGGAAGTTATTTTCCGCTTTAGCTTCCAAGATCTTCCACAAAATGGGCAAAAGTAAACACAAGTTTTGGCTGTAAATTTTTCAACATTTTTTCGATGATTTGTTGACGGACATTCAATCTTAGGCAAATTAACGAAATTAAGAATCAGTGGTGCAAACATAAAGATCTAGAAATGTAAGTAACATTCCCCAAGTGTTTAATATTCGACATCGATGGAAAAAGTAAACGAATTTAGCAGCGTTAACATTTAAATTTTCTGACTATACGGGATCCTTCATAATTCAAGAATGTTTCGATAATATTCAGTACGAAATCAGTAAAGTGGTCCCAAAGCCAATAAAAGAGATTACACGATTCTACTACTAAAAAGCCGCATATTCAACGACCGGATTGTAAATTATCTAAGCAGGTATTGCATTTAAAATAACCAAGTTCGTATTGGTTAGCATGATAATCAAATTACAACTTTTGATGCGGATGGCTTTTGGGGATAATATTGTTCGTGTACTTTAATACATTGCACGTAATGGCAACCGCCATCGAAACATGGAGTTATAGTGTTGTAGCACAATGTAACGGTCAATTTTTAAATAGGTTATGTTGTAAGGGTCCTGTAGAGCGTGGTTTTCGGTATATATTAAAATGAAAAAATTCATCTATTTGCGTTGCTATTAATTCGTTTGATGTATTAATCAGGTCACAAAAATCCCCCCCGTTCTTTTTTTAGAGGTTAAGTGGTAGTAGTAATAGTAGGCTTTCATTTCATTCGATTTAGCCAATCCTGACGTGCTATGATTTTTTCATTTCAGACTTGAGCGTACTCGTATGAAGAGATCGCAATGATTTGATGGAAGCAGAAGCGGATTCAGTAAAAAATATCCTAGTTAATTTAGGGATCTGGTTAAGGACGGCACTGGTAATGAAAATAGCCTGGAGAAATTCGAATTCAAACCTCGTGTAATCCAAGATCTATTTTTTGACTTTTTTAAACAAAATTTTTTATTTGGAAATAGTTGATTTAGTTCAACATCCAATATACCTGACAATTTATTAAAAGCTTTTTCAGCATCCGCCTCCTTCAACACATCATCCTACACACCGCCAGTCATCTCAGAATGTAGGGCTTGTAGCTTGGACTTTGAGAATATTCTACCCGTTCTCCATTTATCTACTTCTTTTTTGGTGCTTAATTCGGTACTAATAGAGATACCTATAGCATAATGGTCAGAAAGAGATGTCTTTAACACTTCAGCATTGCTAAAATCAAGAAAATTGAGAAAAAAATGATCAATACATGATTTTTTATTTTGATTTGGTCTTGTTGTATCAAATATTGTTTGAGTAAAATTATATGAATGTAAAAGATCCATGAACCTTTGCTTTTCTGACTCACTCTCATTTAGATTTTTTTCTGTTGACAAACCTTTAAAAACTGAACATACATTTTGACATAATGCCTCAAAAAACACATTAAAATCACCAAGACATGATCTATAAACACATACAATTAATAGTTTATCGAGAACACCACATACTTCAAAATGTCCCCTCAATACTGTAGTTCTGTATGTCAAGCATCTCATTATAACTATCTTCTTTCCCGTCTTGTACAAAAATGCAAATACCTCCATGCTGGCTGTGCATTCTTGCATAACAAGTAATCATTTGGTACCCTTCGATGTTAATGAAGTTTTCCTCTCCTGGCTTGAGCCAGTGTTCATTTAGACACAAGATCTCATAGGTTTTGTTCGCTTGAGCTAGAGTAACCTCCAGGTCCAGCGTCTTGTTTCTGATGCATTGGATATTTTGCATAAAGATATGAATTTGGGAGCTTACCTTTTCTGATATTAATTCATCCTTTGTGGATCTCGTCTTAGGTGTAGAAAATGGTTAACCACTACACCTTTACCCCATAGCTGTGGATTCATGATCTTTTTCTTATCATGAAGCTCCACCTCAACTTTAAAGGAGCTAAAAAATCTTTGTTTTCTGGTTTTCATTTTCTCACACTTACATGCAATCTTGGTCTTCTCGCTTATATATTCTACAAGTTGTGTAGTCTCTACATCCACTCCCAGTCCGGATATAAAGACACATCCCTTCTTTTTGGCTACACTTAAGCTAAAAGTAGAATTTTCTCCAAGCACTGGTTCTGGTCTCATCTGCTTCAACCTCCTTTACCTTTTGTTTGTCACAAGTTCCCATTTGTCACCATCTCCCACCTGATCTGTTGAAGTCTCCTCCATACAAGTATTTGTATCATTGTTTTGTTTATTATTATGAAGTTTTTTAGGTTGAATAGCCTCGGTTGCCTTGTTTATTTCACTTGGAATCTGCTTTGCTGTTGTTGGTATAACTTTATTGCTTCCATTAGGTTCTTCTTGTGTGGGATTGCTCGGAATGTCCTTGGGGTTTTCCACATTTGAAAGTTCAGTTTCCTGTACATGAAGGTCATGCTCCAACGTTTTTGTAGGTTGGTGAGCCCTTTTATCATCAGGTATAGGGCTAAGATCCTCTTTGTTTACTGCTCTGATGTTAGAAGTTATGTTGTCCTGTTTGTTTATTTCTCTCTCAAGTGATTTAACTTTTTCTCTCAAGTGATTTAACTTTTTCTCTTAAAAGAGTTATTTTCACATAGAATAGTCCTTGTGCGCAAATTGCCACATGTTTAAAGAGGAAGAAGTCGGCGTCATTCAATGTTTAAAGAACGGGCGAAAAACGAACTTTCAGGTTCACTTCCGCTCCGTTCTCGGTTGAATCATCACGTGGCAATCGTTCAGGGACCGCTTGGGCTCCCCGGGGAAGAATCGGACGTCATAGCCCGAGTAGTCTGTGCAACTTCATTTTTTCATCGTTACCTAGCCAGAAGACATACCCATTCACGCTGGTATCCATGCCGGAGATTATAAAACCTGGCAAAAGTTTGTGATGACTGACCAGCCTGCGGCCCTTTTAATTAATTCCAATGTTACCCCATTTCTGTATTCAAATTCAAATATATTTAAAGCCGATAAATCACAAAAGATTTTTACTCACGTCATACAATGGCATGTCATATAAATGACTTATTTCTAACTAATTACATTAAAACAGATTAAAAACTTTACACATATAAATCTCACAGATTGCTAGAACTAACAAGATAAAAATCATTACATAACATTTTACAAAACAAATTAAAAAATCTTATGCTTTACATTCTATACGAAACTCCACTGCAGAACTTCGTCGATGCTATAGAAGGCTCTTTCAATCAATAATTTTTTAACTGAGATCTTAAACCTATTCTCGGGCATATACGATTTGCTTGGCTAGAATGACCCCACGCCAGAATAGCATACACACCCACTGACTGGAATACCGCATGAAAAGTCTGCAGCAGGGAGGCAATGGAATGCGCGCCAGGCTCTTTAATAAAAAGATAGTCTTCAAGAGGCGTGGTGCCAAGTAATCCACATGAGCCTCAAATCTTAGTGTTGGATCCATGAATACTCCAAGAAACCTCGCCCCAACCCCCCCCGCCCCCAGACCCCTCTGGCTCCAATTCACGCAAGCTGAAACATACACTCACAGTCTTTTCAACATTCAGGGTCAGCCTAGTTGAAACCACTGTCTCAGTCTGAATTTGTCCTTTCCAAGATTTTCTGAGAGAAGTTTTATTGTAACCCATAATCAAATCCAGAAAGTCCGTATGCTTTAGAGATTTTTTATTAAAAGCTATGTTGAAATCTCCATTTATTATTATAAACTTGAATTTATCACGCATATTCTAGGATAACCCTGATTGAGTCCAAAAAAAACATTATAATCTCCATTTGGAGCCCTATAAACTGTGATAACCGCGAGGTGGTATTTTTTAACTTCTATAGCAGCAACTGCACAGTGGAATTCAACAGACAATCTCCCAATACTCTCAATATTTTGACATTCCCACTGAGGTTTTGCAAGAATCATGGTACCCCCATGCTAGCAAAAAAAGATACTACATTAAAACCTTCCATCTTAATATACTCAATTTCATTGTTCGTCAAATGGTGTTCTGTCAAGGAAACAAGGTTGTAGTTTTCTCGGGTATTCAATAGAGCTTCAAGTTCTTCTATCTTGTTTCTGAGAGATCTAATATCAAGGTGAAAAACATTGATATTATAATCTACTTTGTGTCCAATCTTTCCTTTTGGGGCTGGACTGGCCTTTGTTGCCAATTCCTTTGGCTCTGAATATTCATGAAAAAATTTACGACAATACCAATAGGCCACATTGATGCCGCTGCTGATGCTGATGCAAGTCTCGTAGAATTGCCACTGAAAATTGTGTCTGTCAATGAACTCTATCCATCTACTTAATGATCCTGTAGATATCTTGTATGGCTGGTGAGTGCATCATCATCATCATCCAGCTCTGTTTGTCCATTGTTGAACATAGGCCTCCTCTAAGCGTTTCCATGTCTTCCGATCCTGAGCTGTAGCAATCCAGTTGTATGATATTCTTTTTATATCATTTGTTCAGCGTGTCGGTGGTCTTCCTCTGCTTCTTTTGCCGGCTCTAGGTCTCCATTCCAGAATCCTCTTTGTCCATCTTCCGTCCTTTAACCTTGCAATGTGTCCTGCCCATCGCCATTTAGCCCTAGTAATGTGCTCAATAATTAGTCCTTCCTCGCAGATCCTCGTTTCTCACCCTGTCCCTTAATATAAGTCCAAGCATTGATCTTTCCATTTTTCGTTGTGCTATTTGTAGCTTCTTTATTGATGATCTGGTAAGAGTTAGGGTTTCTGCCCCGTATGTTAAAACTGGCAACACGCATTGATTAAAAGGCCTTTCTTTTTAGTCTAATTGGTATGTTGGACTTAAATATGTTGCTTCGTTTGACATATGCTGCCCATCCCAGAGTCACTCTCCTTGCTCCTTGGAGTTTGACTGTAGTTGTTGCATTTAGGATAATTTTAGCGTACCTGTAGTCCACACGTGATTCCTTTAGACATTTTATAATTGCATCAAACTCCACAGTGTCAAATGCTTTCTGAAAGTCCACGAACACTAGAACCAGTGGTCGGTAGTACTCAATAGTTTTTTTCTATAAGTACTTGGAGGTGGTCATTAGTTCCATATCCAGCTCGAAAACCAGCTTGCTCTCTTGGCTGATAAAGCTCCATCTTATTCTCCATTCTCGAGGTTATAATTCGGGTATATAACTTGTATAAGTGTTTTAACAGGCTGATAGGCCTGTAGTTTTCAAGATTTGTGTTGTCCCCTTTTTTTGTGCATGGATCATAATTGCATCGTTCCATCGAGAAGAAATGGCTTGCTGGTGTAGGCACAAGTTAAGAAGGATCTGTATTTTTGACAACAATGTGTCTCCTCCAAGTTTTATAGCCTCTAAGGCGTCCTCTCCTGTAGCTTTATTGTGTGTCATTTTGGTCAAGGCATAGAGAATTACTTCTTTATTAATGTCTGGAATATCCTCTGACCCTTGATTTATGACTCTATCGATGGTAAGCTCGACTGGCTCGGCAGCCAGTTCATTTCTGTTCCTATATAGTTCTTCATAAAACTCCTCTACCACCTTTATTATTTGCTCCCTGTTTGAAGTAAGGTTTCCTTGCATATCCTTAAGTGTGAATATTTCTTTCTTTCCATTTTCGAATTTTCTTCTTAGGACTTTCATGCTCTTGTTGTCTTTAAAGGTTTGCATGATTTTTTCCTCTGTATTTTCGTATGTCTTTTCTTGTTGAATTCGAAATGTTCTTGTTAATATTTCGAATCTCTTGGGGATCAACGTTTGTATTTTGTCTTAGCGTACCTGTACCTTTCTTCCATCATAGTTCTTGTCTCTGGGCTAATTTTTTCGTCTTTTTCTCTCTTTGGACAAAATTTCTTTTGGGCTTCACTCGTTGTGTTCACGGTTGTTTAAGGTGTCTATGTCGGAGTCAGGTAGCCAGTTCGCTTCTAGATTTTCAGTTATATACTTCTGAAAACTTTCTTCGTTTTGTGGATGGGTCCGTGTCGGTGAGTACATAGAAACAAGAAATCTTGAGCTGTGCTCCTTGTATAGGGGTTCTACTGCTTCAGTCATTGTTCTGCGCATAAACTTGAATTTTCAACAAAAAATGGTATTTAGAGACAAGGAGTTTCTCTATTAAGGTTAGATATTGTCTATATTGAAATCTGATCTAGCCTTATTAATCGATCTCTCTTTCTGCAAGTACTATATGATTCATATAATCTAAGCCTGTTAAGGCTGCACTAATAAATATACTGCTGTGCAGTCCTTAACCTCTGCTCCCATTGTTGAGCTTGATAGATACAAATGTCCTTCTTTGCTTCAAGGTCATTAAGAATTCCTCCTACTCTTGGATCTAATGTAGCAACTTTTAAGGTATGCACAGCTCTGGTTTTGGATAACATCTAAATGAGTTTATTTATCAATACCCTTAAATATAATTTGGTTCCATGTAATAGCCAGATTTGCATGTAATGGAAGTCCTACCTTGACTGTAAAATCCTCACGTAGAAATTTTAATGTATCAGCATCAGGTGCGATTTTAATATATCAGGTTCTTCCTGACTATTACTTTCCACGTTGCGGCTTATTGGTGTTCTCCTGTTACTGGGAGATTGTTGAGAAACCTAGTCTATTATTGATTAACCATTGAGCCTCAGAAAAGTGGCTAGTTGGAGATCTAGACCTCGAAATTACTTTTGAGTAATCTACATGACTAAGCGGCCTGTATATATGGGGGCTACGTGCCCTCGATTTTCTTCCGTACGATTTGAGTTTTGCAATCTGATCGGAGATAGTCTTTTCCAATCTTTTCAGTCTCTTCTCGATCCTCAAATCTGCGCTTCTAGGTATTTTCCTTATTTTCTTAGAGTGTGGTCTTTTCTTCGGCATTGCTCTTCACTAGATGTCCTGAAACAAAAATCTATTGTAGAAACAGTCCCAACTTATCCGTTTCTTATATTTTTTTGTTACCCTTACTGTCAAGCGTGGCATTGCACAGAAACTAAGAAATGACGCCGACTTGACATAGAGGCCAGTAGCGGGTGTTCTTCCTCTTTAAACATATATTTATTCATTTATTTATTTCTGTATCAACGGGCAATAGGCCCAATATATAGGACTGCACTGCTACTTTTTTAGAATTTACAAATTTCCAGAAGCTCTTGGGATTATGTCCAAGTGACTGTTCCGTAAAATACACATATTCATTATAACAACCGTTTTGCAAAGTTTTACTTTGTGATCTTAATTCAAAGAATACCTGGTAATTAACTAACAATTTAGAACATATACTTTTTATGTGTTTTCTTTTTAAAGATTATTTTAACTCGGATCTTTTAGCGGAATACTTCTTCAAAGGAACAAAACAGTCCTTGACAAATACACATTTTCAGAAAAAATAGTTAACATGTCACTCAGGGATTGGTCTCGCAACAGTGTATCTCATTCAAACTGTGCCAAAAAGTCCAAGACAGCCTCCCAATTGACATACTTCAAATCCCTGTAGCATCCACTGCCTGTCAATTCAGTACGGAATTCGCCAACTCCACACTCTATGGAAAAGAGCAGTGGGTGGTGATGTCCATCAGGTTCAATTAATTGTTCATTCACTTGTTAAACAGCGACATCAGCAGAGGGTGCTAACACCAGGTCCAGGATTGAGCCAGTAGCATTTGAAATATGGTTAACTGAAAGAGGTTATGTAATGAGCACAGACTCGACACTATACGAACTGACTGCACTTCACTGAGGGATGCAGGCGGCAAGGCAACAGCCGCTGACCCCAACTTAATTAAAGTCGCCCATGATAAACAACTGACACTGTGGGTACTCTTCTGCTAACCTCTCTAGCTCATCATTAAAGATAGCAACCTTTCCGGGCGGGGTTCTCGGAGGAAAGTAGACAGTTCCAATGATAAACTTGTGATTACCCGACCCTATGCACACGAAGAGAGCCTCAATTTCCTCACTGGATTTTAAGACCCTACTATTTAAACACTTATGTACCGCAATCAGTACACCACCGCCGCGAGAGCATTCACTCTTCTTAGCAGAGCTGTCCTTCCTAAAAACATTAAAATAATATAGGTGAAGTTCACCATCAAAGTAATCGCCGGTCAACCAGGTTTCATTAAAGACAATCACGTGGTATTGAGAGTTATATGACACATTCTGGAGCAGCAAATCAAGCTTTGTGCGCAAACCTCTCACATTCTGGAAATAAACCCGTAATTCAGATTGCGATAAGGGTGAAATCAGTTTTAGAAACACCTCCAATGTATTTGATAAACAAGTCTTTTTCACCCTTTCGCAGTCTTTCCGTTAATACATCCTTCAACTCATTTAGGCTTTTTCTCTGTTGAGCCGTGAGGTCAGTCTCAGTATAGATGTGATCAGATTTGTCGAAGTTTTTCTTACATTTAATTATAGGAAGCACTTCTTCAGAGCTGCCCGACTCTACTCGCAGTGATCGATGCTCCTTCCTATTTATCTTGCCAATCCTCATTACGCTCTGAATTTTTGCTGGAACATCGGCAATTGAATCCAGAATATTCTGGGCCCGAGCCAAGTCCTCAGTATTATCACCTGCGAATTATCACGGCGAAATAATAAGACAGAAAATCCGAGCTCTTTACAGCACGCCGGCCATCATACACTAGCTCTGTTGCCACGTTTACGCTATGACTAAATCTTACACCTAAATCCTGACATCTCCTTTTTTTTGCAACAACAATAACACAAAATATTATTCTACATATTCCTTAAGGTGATCCGGCCTCTTTAGGAACCTTCCAAATCTAGATTTTGCAACATGTTGTTTATTTTCAAAATTATTGTTAATACTCGTGTTGATATTGGATGTGGAAGCCTCGTGAGTCTTATCATCAGGAAATATTTTATCTATTGGGTCGTGTACAAATGCATTGTCAGGAGACGCTTTGTACAGATTATATCTATTTCTCTCTACCACATTTCCTGTAGGTAATTCTACTTTGTACGCTCTAGGTTTATGACCTATGTCAACAGTTTTTCCTTTACACATTTCATTTATATTATCCCTGACCCTTACTACCTCCCCTTTTTCAAATTCTTAACGGATTAAATTATTTGTTCTATTATATGTTACTTTTTAAAGTTTTCTTGTCTTTGTTCTAAAAATGATTTGACTGTATCCTTTTCATTTGTATGGAAATCTTCAGAAGAGGGTAAAAATGTATTAATTCTTCTACCAAATAAAATTTCACTTGGTGATTTACAGTACTGAGAATCTATAAGTGTGTTTCGCGTTTCTAATAATGCCATGTAAGAATCAGTTCCACAATCATCAGCCTTTTTTAGCAACATTTTACACGTTTGTATATACCTTTCAACCATGCCATTCGATCTGGGGTTGAATCGATGTTTCATGCTGAAATTGCCATTCTTTACAGAAATCTTTAAATTTGAAACAAGAAAATTGTGGATCATTGTCACTATATAGTAATCTAGATTTCCCGTACCATACAAAGCTTTCTTTTAATGTCACAATAATACATTCCGCAGTCTCAGCATGTAATTTTTTCATTTCAAAGAATTTACTGAAGTAATCAATCATAAGAAAAAATGCTTTAGTTTTGTAATAAAAAACTATCAACACCCACTACCTCAAATGGATGGTTAGGAACTTCTCTCAACATTAAAGATTCATAGCTATGTTTTTCTGAAATTTACAACAAGTACTACAATTTCTAACTACATCCTCTATTTCCTTCAGCATGTGTGGCCAAAATATAATATTTTTTGCCCTAGACTTACATTTTTCTATGCCAAAATGATTTAAATGGATAAGCCTTAACATTTCTGATCTTAAAGCTTTGGGTACCACCACAGCATTATTTTTAAAAAGTAGACCTTTCACAAAAAATAATTCATCTTTGATGGAATGATAAAATTTTACATGATCTGGAATTTTTTCATAATTTGGCCAACCATTCTGTATGTAACTTACAATCAAA
>MU183282.1:18315-118746 GCA_016904865.1 Pissodes strobi | reverse complement strand
ATGATACACTTAGTAGAGTTCAATTCGGATTCCAGGCTCAGAGAAGCACTAATGATGCGATTTTTTCTTTTTTAAAAGAACTATATCTTTACTTAAATGAGGGAGAGGTAGCCGCTGCGGTATTCTGTGATCTCACTAAAGCATTCGATTGTGTGAATCATGGAGTACTGCTCGGCAAGCTTGAAATCTATGGTTTCCGAGGCGCGTTTTTGACTTGGGCGAGATCGTACTTGATCGATCGTCATCAGTCGGTCATTCTTGACAGCGAAGTATCATCAACTTTAAGATTAACTTCCGGTGTCCCGCAAGGGTCTGTCCTTGGGCCGTTGCTTTTTTTGATTTATATCAATGATATTGTAACTTTGAATGTATCGGGCGCATTCACTATGTTCGCGGATGATGCAACCATTTTGTGGCATTTTAAAGGCAATGACCATTTGGAAGACGTTATTGGTGGCGATTTGGTAAGTCTAAAAAACTGATGCGATGCAAATTTTCTGACTATTAATATATCGAAGACAAATATTGTTAGCTTTAAGGGTGGGGTGAAGAATGTGTTTTTGAATGCAGAGAGGATACAGAATGTAGATTATAATAAGTTTCAGGGTTTAGTTGTGGACAATACATTAAAATTTGATCAGCATATTCTGCAGTTGTCCACCAAGCTGTCTAGAGGTTGCTATGCTTTGAGGGTCGTTTCTCAGGAGCTGGATGGTGCAACAGCTAGGAGTGTATATTTCGCCCTTATAGAGGCTCACTTAAGGTATGGCATATGTTTTTGGGGTGCGTGTTCGGGTTATTTGTTCAGAACTATTTTTCTTCTTCAGAAGAGAGCCCTGAGATTCATGCTTGGGATGAAGCGACGGGAGTCTTGTCGTCCTTTGTTTGTCCTGAATAATCTTTTAACACTTCCTTGTATTTTCATCCAGGAGACAGCCTGCCTCATTCATAACAAATTTAGACATGAAATTCAGGCCACACCGTTCTACTCTGTGCGAAGTATTCACACCGCGGCACTTCCTATACCAACCTCTACTTTGGTCAAAAACTTTTTTATTTATAATGGTAAAAAAATATTTAACCGCCTTCCGCGACAAGTTAGAAAGATTGTGTGTGCTAGAAAATTTAAAGCGGAAGTGAAGAGGGTGCTTCTGGATAAAGCCTATTACTCTGTTTCGGATTTTTTTGCCGATTCTTTCTAGCAATGTAGCAATATTGTATGTACCTGCTTATTTTTCTTAACATCTGTAGACGACCATGAGGTTATACATATTTTTAACAGAACTTGTAATAAAACATCAGCCGGTCTGGATGAAATTCCTTGTAATCTATTAAAATCGATTGCTCGCTTTATATCAAAACCCCTATCTTACATAATTAATACATCCTTTCTTTAAGGAATTTCCGGCAGTACAAAAGAAAGGAAAGTCATCCCTATTCACAAAAAAGCAGGTAAGAATGATATTTCTAACTATAAACCTGTAGCAGTGCCCTCTGCGTTCTCAAAAATATTTGAAAGATCAATGTATGAATGACTTTTGCCTTTTCTGCACGATAACTCATTTTTTAGTGGTTCTCAACATGGTTTTTTAAACAATAAATCTACTCAGACAGCTCTTTTTCATCACATAAGATCTCTTGATAAGGGTAAAACTACTTTGGGCATATATTTTGATTTGAGCAAAGGTTTTAATCTTAAGCTTGAGAAACTTGAAAGAGCGGGTGTTAGAGGCTCCGCCTTGGGGTGAACAGGATCATTTTTGCAAGGTCGGACGCAGGCTGTGCATGTGAAGGCCACAAAGGACAATATCCTTAATTTCACATATGAATCCGAATTCGCTGCAACCCCCACAGGTGCTCCCCAGGGTTCTTTATTGCCACCCGCTTTGTTTTTATATTCTGTAATGATCTGGATGCGTGTGTGGGAGCCCCCAATTTATCCATAGTGCAATTTGCTGATGACACCTCAGTAGTTGTGTCTCATAAAGACGAAAGTATAACTCTTGAAATAGCGAATTCTGCCGCAGGTAGAATGCAAGAATGGTGCGATATGAATTTACGTCTTCTTAACTTCTTTTGTACACTATCAAAACAGAAGACACAAAATGACATTACTTGAAAATTCAAAATGAAGAGATAGAAGTTCAGAATATTAAACTTTTGGGTCTGGTTATGAACAGAAATGTAAACTGGAGTGATCACGGTTAAGTAATATGTAAAAGGCTATGCTCGGCAAGCTATGCAGTTTATAATCTGAGGGATACAATCAACCAACATTCTATTTTAATGTTTTATCATGCCTAAGTCCACTCACGTATATTGTATGGTATTTCATTTCGGGGCAGCAATGCTCAAGCTGTGTCTCGTGTTTTTATTGTGCAAAAAAGAATAATACGAACAATTTGTAAAGCTAATTAGCTTGATTCTTGTGCTCCACTTTTCTGTAAGCTGTGCATTATGACAGTATTTTCGCTGTATCTGTTCAGTATATGCTGTTTTGTATTAAAAAATAAAAACTTTAAGGGCTCTGTAGGGATGGGTGATAGATTGACAAAACATGGAAGTGATCTTATGGTGCCCAGCCATTCGACTGCAATATATAAGAAAGGGCCTTATTACATGGGGATAAAGGTTTTTAATGCCTTGCCAACGTCACTAAGGAATGAAACAGCTTACATAACGTTTAGAAGGAGAGTGAAACACTTCTTCTGAATATTTTGCACATCAGAATGCGAAGAGTACCAGTCTTGGTCACATCTGTGTTTATTGCTAGTTGTTAGTGACCAGGAATGTCCTTGTATTATTTTATGCTAATTTTCGTTAAACTGTGTTATTTTTCAATTGCTGTTTAATACCTTTATTTGTTGTTCGTCCTTTGCTAGAATTTTTTTAAATCATGACTGTCCTGGTAATTGGCTGTACTTTGTTTGATTGGTTCTTTTATCACTTGTTTTGTTTGTTTTTTTTCGTTGGCTGTTAATTTAGTCTTACTCTTATTTTATTTTAGCTTATTTTTATTTTTTATATTTTACTTTTGTTTTCTTTTTTTCTTTTTTTGACAACCACAATGGCAATACATATATTTGTATTTATATGTATTTTGTAATAATACATAATGATCAATCTGATCAAACGCTTTGTGGAAATCTGTATAGATTACGTCGACTTGGCTCCTTTTTATCATTGAGAGCCTCACAGACACAGTGCGAGAGAGAACACAGATTAGAAATACACGACCTTTTTGAGAAAAATACGTGTTACTCGACGGATAGCCTGTTTTTAAGCTTGGAGAAGATAAATTTATGCAGGATAATCTCGTATATTTTGGAGAAGTTACATAGGATGGAGATAGGACGATAATTCTCAATAACTGTTGGATCGCCCTTCTTATGAACGGAAGAGACCCTTGCCACTTTCTAGGTTTCGGGAATCATGCCCAGTTCCAGGATCAGATTGAAGATGTGACACAGTGGCTCGCACAAAACGATGGAACAGTCTTTAACAATGAAACTTGGGATGCCGTCTGGTCCAGAGGTGAGCTTGTTTTTAAGTTTTTTGCTTGCTACAACTATATATATCATGCATACTGCATCAACGGATCAATATTTGCAGGTTTGTGAGAGTCTTTGTACATACTTTGGAAATATGTAGTTGGAAAAAAGCCGAAACCACACATTTAGGTTCGTGGTAAGAGTGATTAGGTTCTTTCATAATGGCTGGAATGACTTTGAATAAAAGACCAGAAGTCAATTAACTTAAATTCTTCAAGTGACAAAGAGAGGCCTTTGCTACACAATCACATTAAAATATTGACCAGAATTTTCCACACATTTTGATATACGACACAATAATTAATTATTTTTTACACCACTTAATACGACCAGCTTATCACGACGACAAAACATGCTGAATGAATGTAGGTTGAGAACCAACCTTAGAAAAAAAATCGAATATTTGGAAAAAAAAGCCAAAATCTTGTTGAAATACTATTTAGCAACAAGCAAATGCCCAAGGCAATAGTGACTTAATATAATTAGTAAGAAGATAAAAATCCGACCACAAGTAGCAAGTGTAGTAGAAGGGAAAACAAGTTATCAAAAAAGCATCAACAAAAATGTTGAATTGCCTACATTTAAAGAAAGAGACCTAAACAAACCGACACATTTAAAAAATACGGGGTTATCGTGCCTTCAGTAGCTATCAAAACATCTTTCAAATTATAAAATCCAGATGGAAAAAGCCCAAACGCTAAAATGCCCAACACACCTAAGAAAGAGAAAGCTGAAGAACAGTTAACCTTAGAAGATATTAGTAGGCACTTTAATGTAACATTTCTTTCTATCTGACATTATAAAGAGAAAGAAATTTTCAGATAGGCATCGACGGTATGTACTGGGCATATAAGGTCACAAGGGTATTGACTTCATATCCTGTAAACTAAGTTTAATTTTTTAAGCAATACACAATATATTGCAATTGCTCAGCACAGCTTTTTGACGATTATTATTACATTAGGTAATCAGGTTATTGTTTAATTAATATAAGATTGCATACTGTGCATTTTGGCCAGCATATACGAATATTAATTTATAACCAATATAGTTCTATCGAAGCTTTCGTGATGTTCTTAATTCTCCTCAACCTCTTAACCTATGAGAACCAAGCTGATTACAGGTCATGATAACAAAAATCTACCTGATAACCTGACCATTAAGGATCTTACCTATAGCACAAGCACAATAATTTTTAGTGTTGAACAGCTGGATTATATGATTTCATTAACGCAAGAAGCATCTGATCCTGAGAATAAGACGACCTGTTATTTTTTTAAAGTATTAGTTCCGGAATTATGTTTGAAAACGTTTATATATCTTCCGTTTATTGTATCATGATAAGCTATACATAAAGCCTCAGTGTGACCCTATTAGAATTCATATTAGAATCGCTAAAAACAGTGTAAATAACGAAATGAGCTTGTCAAGTAATGTAGTTATGTGCATTCATTTGTAACAACACCTGAGGGGAAAAACAATTTTCGGTCCATAAGCTTGTGAACCACCTAAGATGAAAGCTGAGCAAGTAATTGTATTATTATTTTCAAGTAACTTTCAGTCTTCCTTGCATTATGAGGTTATTCATGTGGCGTAATTTTGTGTTAATATTTATTGCAACAATTGAATACTCACCATCAGCCACAAACCCTATCTGCGATATCAACCCGTTGGTGTTTCCCACTTCCGGTGGTTCGCCACACCCATCGCTGCGGTCGCACTCCTTGTCCTCGTTCCTCGACAACCCGTCCTCCATCTCACTCCATTCGGGGACTGTACTACCCATGAGGGCTTCGCCCCCCGCGTCCGTAAGCGTAAAACTTGACACTCCCACCGTCCTCCAACTATTGTCGACCTTTTCTTCCTCTTGGCGATAGTTATAGTCATCAAAAATAGATTCTTGGGGCCCCAAATTGAAATTATTGTCCTCTTCTGACCACCGCCTATCCAGTTCAAACAGCTCGGTGGTGAAGGGGGTCTGGTCGAGCAGTAGGGCAGAACTAGGCGGCTCGAGGGACTCCACTTCCATGTAGAATGGAGGTAGCGAGTTATTGGCGAAGGGCGATTCTTCAGGGGGTAACATGTGGCACGGGGGCTCGTAGTCGAGAGGAGGCGTTTTTGGCCTGAAGTGTAACCTGCAAATATAGATAAAGTTATGATTAGAACAACACAATGTTAACAAAGATGCATTAATAACTTGTTGTTCCAAACAAAAATAATAAATGTCAAAGAAACCATTACAATTGAGGCTTCTCAACGACAACAACGTGACAACATGGCTAGTGCTAACATTGACGCGAATTCCTCCACGAAAAAAGTGGAAATTTAGTGCTTCCACTGTGATAAAAAAAAAGTAGTGTCGTCTGTGAAATGTAAAAAGTGCAATAATAGATTCCACCCAGCATGTTTGTAAGCATATTGCCGACGACGAGGATTCTAACCTACAAAGTGATGTTGAGTTCCAGAATGAAATATTGCAATTAAAAAAGATGTACAAAGAGATAAAGCAGAAATATGTAGATCTGGAACAAAATCATGAGCTTTTTTTTTTAAAGAACCAAGAAATTGGAAGAAACTGTACATATGAGAAACCAGGTACAAAGTCCGAAATCTTCAAAACAAAACATCGCCCAAAAGCAAGTGGCAACGTCGCAAAAGCGCTCCACTCTGAAGTCGGTTGCAGATGATAATGGCGAGAAGATAGCAAATAAAAACATCGTGGGTGCCGTGACATGGCTATGATATCAACCATCACGGCTGAGCTTTCCAGTCTGAAGACAGATGCGGAAAATAATGCCAATAAACCAACTCTCACCAAACAACCCATTGAAAAATAAGACTTGACAGATGAGGTCAGTGACAGGTCAGCAAATGATTGGATTTTGGTCAATAGTAATAAAAAGCTAAAACCTAAAATAGGTCGCCCAAATCATGTCAGAGGTACAAATGAAAATACTTGTAGCCTTGTCGCTGCTCCAAATATGGCCTGGATTTTTCTGTCTGGATTGGATCAAAAAACAGAAACAAAGGATATCATGAAGCATCTAGAAGAAAACAATCTCTCTGAAAAGGTGGTGTGTGAAAAAATTAAAACAAGGAAAGACCACCAGAAAAGCTCCTTCAAACTCGCAGTTCCTATACAGCAAATAAGTGAATTCCTTTCGTCAGAGTTATGGCCGAATGTTAACCATTTCTGAACCTACAGCCCAGGGTGGCCTTTCAACAAAGGCAAACTGGGTTAACACAAACGCCACGACCACTGTCCAACCCTCAGAACTACCAACGAGCAGCAAGAAATATCAGAACCTAAGTTTGCTCCATGCAAATGTACATTCACTCAGGAACAAGAAGGGACAGCTGGAAGCTTTCGTCATTGACAAAAATGTTAATATTGAGAGACAGAGCACTGGCTAGAAGAAAACGAGATGAAGAATACAAGTCTGACAGATTATAAATGTGTTGGAAATTTCTCAAGGAAAAACCATTCAGGTGGTGGCGTAGCAATATATACACAAAATGTTTTAAACTGTTTGTCCATTGAAGGTGTTTTATGTCTGAATATAGAGAAATGTATAGATATTTGTAGTGCTTTGATATATGTGTTGTTGTAGTTTACAGATCCCCGTCTGGCCACTTTGACACATTCTTGAGAGGTATGGAAGATCTTCTGTTAAAAATAGGCAAGTATAACAAAATAACTATAATTGGGGACTTCAATGTGCATTTTGGTACAGTACAGAGGGAGGCAGTCCTGCTTTGTAATTTGTCAAGAGGTTTTGGCTTTGAGCGAACCATATTTGAGTCAACCAGACTAGATTCATGTCTAGACAATGCATTTGTCAATTTTTCTACGGATGACCTGTCGCAGATCACAGCTGTTGACATTCAGGGCATCTACTGGGAGACCTCTTTCTGTAGAGGAGACCAGGATATGCAGACCTATTACACAGATGGGTCTGTTGAGGTTTTAAAATCTCATAGAGGAAGCCTCTTTCGATTTCATAAATGACCAAAACATGGATGTCAACCAGAAGTTCACTAAATTCATGCATGCTTTAGAAATATCTTATTTGAAAGTATTTCCTCAAAAAACTTATTTTTCTAGATCAAACCAACCAGAGCACTTCTAGGTTCACTGAGAATTTGAGAGGTATGCGCGATCATTTGAGGATCCTGGGTGAAATAAGTCGGCAGTACAAACGACCTGCTGTTATTGAAAGCTATAAATCTTTCAGGAAAACTTCAGTACAGTGCAGTGTTGCTGTGTGACCTGAGTAAAGCATTTGATTGTGTGGATCACAACCTATTGATATGTAAGCTTGAATACTATGGATTTAATGCGAATAGCATAGAACTTATTTGTTCATACTTGTCTAATAGAGTTCAAACTGTCAGGGTGGGGACAGTGTCGTCTGCAGAGAGGAGTGTTGATATAGGTGTCCCCAAGGCTCGATTCTGGGGCCAATTCTTTTTTTGATATTCATCAATGATCTTCCCTCCAGCAACTTCAGGGAGAACTACACCCTCTTTGCGGATGACACAACCATCTCTTTGTTAGCGGACTCTAGGGATGAGGCTATATTGGGCTTGGGGTCTGTACAATCAACTGCTAGAGACTGGTTCGATGCGAGCGGGTTACTTTTGAATGAGGAATACAAAGATGATGTTATTTGCACTGAGAGATACAGGAACAACAAATGAAAACTGAACCTCAGTAAAATTTTTAAGGGTGCATCTTGACTCATGTCTTAAATAGGACTGTCATATTGATAAGGTTTGTGGAAGACTTGGCAGTGCTTTATTTGCATTGTTCAGCCTTGCTGAATGCGTTTCTGCTGATACTCTGCGAACAGCATACCATGCACTGTCTCTGATGACATATGACTTGGGGTCATGCTGCACAGTCTGGTAGAGTGTTTGGGCTTCAGAGAAAGGCAGTTCGGGTTTTGGGGAGGTTGGGCTTTACGGATGACTGTAGGCAGTCCTATAGGGGTCTTGCTATTCTGACGTTTCCATGCCAATATATAGTCCGTCTAGAAAGTATCCGGAATTTAATATTTTTCCTAATTTTAATATATTTCTTTTTCGTAACATTCCAAGACAAAAGCAATGCATCAAGTATGTTCTCCAGATACTAGACTACGGTCAAAATAGCATGGCAACACTATCTGTCAAACATTGTTGATTGTAAGCTGGCTTAAGATTTGTGAATTAATATCGAAAGTATAAAAAAGAAGATAGGTAGAATCTTTGTATAGAAAAGGTGTTCGAACGTTATAAAATTAGTAAAATTGAGTGGATTCGAAAAAACGCTCTAGAGGTCTTGGACTACAAAATCCGCTCCTAAGGTTTTGAAAATTTAGCATGCATGCTAAATTTTAATTTAAATTTAAAGGAAACCAAAAAAAAACCGGCAATGATACTGATTTTGTGAACGTTTTTAAGAAGATAATTTCAGCAATGTTCTTATACTTATCTGACGAAAGTTGTTTCCAGATTGGTGTAACTCACCTAAAAATCTTATAAAGAGAACATATTACAGGCCAAATTACTAAATTTCCCAGTGAAATATGGTTGGTAATATCACAGGGTGGTACCACACCACTCTGTATAGTTGATGGTACCGTTAACAGTGCCAAGTATTGTGTCATTATAGAAGGTTTTTCAGAAGGAAACTGTTTATGTTTCGAGAGGGATGGCATATTCAGCAGTAAATGCACGATGCCATTCTTCTGTCTATACCTATTTAAGAATGAATGCAAGAACACCAATTAGCAACAAATTCATAGCAGCAGCTTCACTTGATCTGAGTCTCATTGAAAACACATTATAGGGACTAACAAACATTGAAGCGGAACGAGTAATGCCACAAAGTAACACATATTTGATTCGGTCAGTTTTACACCTGGACCACCATCACCGGTCACCATATGACGGTCACCTAGTTTCGGGTATATCTGAATGTATAGTGAACCCTTTAGAGATAAATGGAGATTGTATATGTAAATGAGATGAATTATTTGTTGCTATTTTATAATTCAAGTAATAAAAATGTAAACCGAAAAATTTTAATTACATTTTCTTTTTTCCAGATACTTTCTAGACAGACTATATATCTCATGCATGTCAAGAAGAACGAGAATGTGTACAGGGCGCACCGTGAAGTTTACAATTATGACACATGACAGAAGGATATCCTTGTTTCTATAGGTATCTATCATTGTTTAAGAAGGTGTCAGAATGGCCCGGGTTACCTCACAATCAAATTTTATAATGTACTGCCTAGTAGTTTAAAGTCATTGCCTTTTAATGCTTTCAAGACTTCAGTCAAGAAGATTTTATTGGATAATGCATTTTATAGTTCTGACGAATTTTTAAAGTATGGATTTTAATGCTTCTGTTTTTTAATCTCTGTTCAGTGTTGACCATTTTGGTATGTATGTGTCAGTATTTTAGATTTTAATCCTTATGAATATTTAATTTTAAAGTATGTTAATGCATATTTGGGTGCGTTTTATTTTTTGACCTGTGTAGATACTATTTTGTATTTTGACATTCAATAGCTATTTGTATTTGTATTCTCCAGATTAATTCAATCTAAGCTTAGAAAAATTATCGAAGTTCTGCACACAAAAAAATGGTACTCTTTATGATGGAGGTTTTAATTATATCTGCCAGCATAGCAAACGGAATTTCCAAAAATCTGAAAACTGAGGACTAGTTTACCTTCATTCTCTAAACTATTTGAAAAAATACTAACAAGGCGATTTCAAAACTTCTTGAGTAAAAATAAATTATAGTCTGTATAGAAAGTATCCGGAAAAAAGAAGAAAATACAAATAAAGTTTTTAGGTTTAAATTTTTATTACTTGAATTATAAAATTACAACAAATAATTCATCTTATTTACAGATACAACCTCCATTTATCTCTAAATGCTTCACTATACGTCCAGATACATCTGAAACTAGGTTACCGTCATAATGTTCGGTGATGGTGGTCCAGGTGTAAAACTGACCGAATCAAATCTTTGTTATTTTGTGGCGTTCGCCCCATTTCAATATCTATTAGGTCCCATAATGTGTTTTCAATGAGACTCAGATCGGGTGAAGCTGCTGCTATGATTTTGTTGCCAATTGATGTTCTTGCATTCAAGCTTAAATATAGACAAAAGTATAGCATCGTGCATTATACTGCTGAATATGCCACCCCTCTGGAAACATAAACCGTTTCCTTCTGGAAAACCTTCTATAATGGCACTATAATTTGCACTGTTAATGGTATTATCAACTATACAAAGAGGTGTAGTACCACGCTGTGCTGTGATATTACTACCTAAACCATATTTCACTGGGAAATGTAGGAATTTGGACTGTAACATGTTCTCTTAATAAGATTTTTAGGTGAGTTACACCATGCTGGAAACAACTTTCGTCAGATATAAGAACATTGATGAAATTATCTTCTTGAAAACGTTCACAACATCAGTATCGATTTTTTTTTTGGTTTCCTTGATATGTAGCATGCTAAATTATCGAAACCTTAGGAGCGGATTTTGTAGTTCCAAGGCCGCAGAATTTTAAATATTTCCGCAAATACTGCGCGGTCTTCCCGAAACTGGTCTATGCCTCATATCTGTGCCGTTTTTTTTTATTCATTTATTTATTTATTTATTTATTTATTTATTCATTTACTTCCATTGACATGATCACATATGTTGGAATTGTCAAATACAAATTTAAAAATACATTAAAAACAAGATACAAATGATTAAAATCTAAACACTATAACTAAGCAAAATTTCATTAAATAAAAGCGTGTGAGAAAAATTCAGTCAATGAATAAAAGGGGTTCTCAGCTAATATGGACTTAAGTTTCCTCTTATAGAGATGGAGAATCCGAATATCCTTAATATTTGAAGGCAAGTGGTTATAAATTTTAAAAGAAGTGATCCCAGGTCCCTCCTGCACCTGGGTCAACCGTGCACCAGGAATGAAAAGCCTTTCAGCATTTCTTGTCATGTAACGATTAATAACCCCGCACTTCGGGAATTCATTAAGATGTTTAAATACATAACAAGCACATTAAAAAATGTATAAACCAATAACGGTGAGAATTCGTTCTAATTTCAAAGTTTGGCGACAGGAGGCTCTGAATGGTAAACGGAACATAGTTCTTATTATTCTCTTTTGGCTTATCAAAACTTTATTTATGTTACTAGAGTTACCCCATGCCAACAGTCCATAAGACAAGACCGATTGAATGGTAGCATAATAGAACATCTTAAGGATAGGTTTCTCCACAAAATCTCTCAACTGCAGTACAGCATAGTTCCTGGATGACAATTTATTACAGGTGTTATGGATTTGACCAGTCCATGAGAGATGAGAGTCGACCGCAATGCCCAAAAAGGTTACGTCCTCACGCTGTACAAGATTTGATGACCCGTCTCTGACAAGCAGACTCCTGTCCTGGGTCACCCTGATAGGGGTGAACACAAGAAAGTTAGTTTTCACGGTGTTCAGGCAAAGGCCATTTCCCACGCAACACGCAGCAATATCTCTCACACACCTGTTCGCCTTGGTGCAAAGACTCTCACAATCACTCCCCTCGACAACTGCCGACGTGTCATCCGCAAAGAGAGTTATATAACTATCGCCGGCCAGCAGAGGTAGGTCGTTTATAAACATAAGGAATAAGATAGGCCCCAGTACACTGCCCTGGGGAACGCCCATGCTAACATTTGCCCAATCAGATCAGTCAGTCCACCATCACCCAACAATTTCACGGCTTGACTCCTACCTGAAAGGTAGGTCTTTATCCAGTCATATGACGGCCCCCTAATACCATAATACGCCAGTTTATCCAATAGTGTCGCATGATTTATGGTATCGAAGGCCTTTGTAAAGTCATAGAAAATCCCAACAGATTTCAGCCCCTCGTTGAAATTACCCAGGATCTTCAGGTAAAATGATAATATGGCGTCAGTAGTTGATCGTCCAACTCTGAACCCGAACTGCCTGCAGGTCAATATGCGGAAGGACTCCAAAAAACCCACCAATCTTCCCCGAAAAGCCCTCTCGAAAACCCGAAGAACACGGACAGCAGGGCGATCGGCCTGTAATTCTCCACCGCAGTCGGGTCACCTTTCTTATAAACTGGTACTATGACCGCCCTTTTCAAGGCATCCGGGAAGTAGCCATGTTCGAAGGAACAATTTATAAGGTAGGTCAGAGGAGCCAGAATCTCTCCCGCACAGTAACTCATTAGGTTGCAGGGAACCTCGTCGACACCGCAAGAGTTCTTAATGGCCACAGACCTGAGAATAGTCAAAACTTCATTCTCGGTTAGAGGTGTCAAAAAAATCGTATGGCAGTTGGCACTGTTGGGTAAGGTTGTGCTACCACTTTGCTCTGTACCACACACATCACGCTTTGCACCATTCAAGAGTTGGTCCACCGATTCGAGGAAGAAGGTGTTGAAGGCATCAGCGATCTCATTCTGTCCCGTCACTTCCTTACCACGGTGCACAATACGATCGGGAATTGATTTTTTTTTTAAGTTTCATGCTAGTGAGTGAGTTTATAACGTCCCACGCACATTTACTAATATTAGGTGAAGTTAGCAGTTCATTAGAGTAATAAGCCTTTTTTGCGACCGTAATATATTTTTTATGTAACTTAGTACTGTCCTTGTAAAGAGTTTTAAGATTTTCATTATTATTTGAGTATCTTACTTGTCTGTGAAGCTGCCTCAGCTCAACACCCTCACTGATAAGTTCAGGAGTTATTCAAGGATTACGTTTACCCCTTGTGGCTTTATTTCGTTCGGTTTGATATGGAAATGACATGTCAAACAAACTGTAAAAAGTTGAAAAAAAGTAAGTGAATTTATCCTCTAGATCTAGATGATGCAATTTAGGTAGCCACTGTTCCTTTGAAAGCAAGTAAATAAAGGTATTTTTATTTTCTCGAGAAAAAAATCTCTTCCTAGAGAGGGGCGCTGTGCTGTCAGCACACTCACGGGGCTCAAAGTACAAAACCTGGGCTCTGTGGTCAGAGAAAATTAAATCTAGGGTTATAGCCAAGGTAAAAGGTGCATTTGTAAATACATTATCGATCAGGCTGCAGGACTGACCTGTGACTCTAGAAGGTTCAAAAAACGATTGCACAAGTCCATATGAACCGAAAATATTTATAACATTTAAAACTTCATGACTATTACACTTAAAATCACAGTTAAAATCACCACAAATAAATAGAAATACATTACGCTTACAAAAATGAACTAACATTTTGTCCAAGGCCATATAAAATTCATCAAGGTCAGTTCCAGGGGCTCGATATACACAACAAACTAAAATTCGTGTGTCGGTCGAAGTTTGCAACAGTGCTGCGGTGTACTCAATTTTTTTTTCAATTGCCGGAACATCATCCAAAACAACGGGGTTGAACTTAGCAAAATTTTCACGCACCAGTACAGCCACGCCACCCGCGCGTGATTCCTGTCTACAGTAGTATGATGCTAGGTCATAATTGTTTATTTTAAAGCACGAGGCTTCATTATTTGACAACCATGTCTCCGTAACACACAACACTTCTGGGTATCCCTCATAATGTAAAAAGAGCTCGAGTTCTGAGGATTTCAGACGAAGACTTCTCGCGTTTAGATTTACCAGCCGAGCTCTAGTATTAGTTGTTTTTTGGGTAAGACTTTCACCATCCTGCTGAGGTTCGGGTGCCAAATTTCCGGGATTGGTTCCGATGCGTGTTGTTACCTCGTGGTTCGTGGGGGCGAAAAAACTTCTTGATTAAAATATTCTCCGGCCAATTATTCGGGTTGAGTAATCTGTCTTCAAGTTCCTTGTTGGCATTGACCTTAAAAGATCTGTACTCGCCGGACTTCACATCAATCTTTTCTACCCCAAATTTTATGTCAGGACCAAAATTGTTTTTTAAATATTCGACAAGGTCTGATTCCCTCACTTCCAGAGAAATTCTTGACACAAAGATGGATGTCTGCGGCGTAGATGCCACTAGTTTGTCGTTGGTTTTTTTTAAACCCACCAACTCACCCTTTTTCCTTAACTGTGACGCCCTGATAGGTGACCGCACAGATGAGCTGTTCGAGCTGGGGTTTAGCGTCTGGACTGCAGACTGGGATGGCGTAGTTGGAGTATGAGCGAGAGGCACTTGAACAGGTAGTTTGCTTGATGATAATAAGTTCAATTTCATGAATAATTCGGCTACGTCTGCCTTGAGATTAAGCATTTCGGTTTGCTGTGCTTCGTACTTGGTGGTTAAAGTCTCAAGTGCACTCTTCACCCTCGCCAACTCACTTCCATCCGTTGTGTGTCCGTCCCCACACATGGCGCCCTCGACTGAAGTAGGTGTATTTGATTGCATAAAGGTGCTTATTGACGTGGATAAATCGTCCATTTTCCTAGACACCACTCCCAGAGATCTATCTGTAGCTGTCAAGGCTTTGCTACCGTTCGCTCGATCCTGGGTTAGCAGCTATTTAACTTCGCCGAAACCACCCTGAATCACTTTGATCACAGCGTTTTGTAAAGCTGAAAAGGTATCGTTTTTGACGTCATTTTGTTTCGAACGGGTGCACTCGGTGCAGTGGTAACTAATACAGGGTGATCTCTTCTTCACCGTCACTCCCCGCTGTTCAGAAGCAGAAAGCCCCGAACAGTTTGCACATAACAGGCTGTCGCAACCATCACACTTAGCAAGTGCATAAGAGTTACTCTCCTTCCCCATGCACTTGCTGCAGCTGCTCATGTTTGAGACCTGTGGAAACGTTTCCGGTTGTTATTATTTTGGGGGGTGTAGTGGTCACTTATCATCTTTATTGTCTCATATACTGAGCTTTTTTCGAGCCCACTCAATTACACTAATTTTATAACGTTCGAACACCTTTTCTATACAAAAAACCTACCTCTCTTCTTTTTTCAACTTTCGACATTATTTCACAAATCTTAAGCCTGCTTACAATAAACAATGTTTGACAGATAGTGTTGCCATGCTATTTTGACCGTAGCTTACTATCCGGAGAACGTACTTGATGCATTACTTTTGTCTTTGAATGTAACGAAAAAGAAATCTATTAAAATTAGAAAAAATATAAAATTCCGGATACTTTCTAGACGGACTATACTAAGCGCTAATCAACATGGATTTACAAGTGATAAATCAACATTAACTGCGGCAGTCTCATTCGGGCAATCTATCTACAATTTCCTAGACAAAAACCACTACATGCTTGCTCTGTTTTTTGACCTAACTTGCGCCTTTGATTGTATAGATGAAATGTTATTACTTAAAAAACTTAACTCAATCGGTTTTAGAGGCAACCTAAATACATGTTTAGAATCGTTTATGCAGGACAGAAAAATTAGAATTAAAATAGGTACAACTGTGTCTAACTATAATATACAAGAATACGGGGTTCCCCAGAGAAGTGTTTAATCGCCATTATTATTTTTATTATTTATTAATGATGTGGAAGACTACTTAGATTTTGATACAAATTCCACACTAGTGCTTTATGCTGATGACACCAGCATACTTTTGTCAAATCCAATATTTGATAGCCTTATTCAAAAGGCAAATGAAATTCTCTTGAAATTGACAGTCAGCTAACATGGCATGCTCATGTGGATTGTGTCGCAGGGAAACTAAACTCTACCTTTTTTGCTATTGTAAATTTAAAAAATATTCTTTCAACTAAACAACTTATCAGTGTCTACTACGCACTAGTTTACAGTCACCTTAAATATATGATCTTGTGCTGGGGCCAAGCACCCGATATTGACAGAATATTTACCTTGCAAAAAAGAATTATTAGAAAAATATTTTCACTCAACACATTTGCCACGTGTAGACCAATTTTTAAAAGTAAAAAAATATTAACTGTATCTTGTATCGTTATAATGGAAGCAGCCATTTATGTAAAAAAGCATGAAGTAGAATTTCCTGAAGTTGGCAATTTTCACAATTATGAAATGAGGTAAAGAAATGACCTGCGAATTTTAAATTATAGACTGTCACATTTTAAAAAAGTCCTCTTTGCTTTAGCAGCTATGTTTTTAATAAACTACTTACTCAAATAAAAAATCAAAATTCATTTCCAGCTTTCAAATAACATTTATGTAATTATTTATATGAAAATTAATTTTATAATTTAATGAATATTTTGCCACCTGAAATCTTAAACTAAATTAAATATTTTTTGATTGTATGTTTATTCACATAGTTAACGTAGTTAATACTTTATGTAGTCTTGTCAACCAATAAATAAATAAATAAATATTGCAAAATAAACTTATCAAGTTGGTTGGGAATAAATTAGTAAACCAATATACTCACCAATCCCTCCTTAACGCCCTTAAGAATTCCACCGTATCCTCCTCCCTGTCCTCCTCTTTGATCGTTACTTTTAGTTCCACCGTATCTTCCGCATCCATAGGCTCCGTCTTGCACTCGACCTTGATCATCTCCGCATCTAATCGGCCACCTGTTGAGCCGCTACCGACACTACTAATGTTACTGAAGAAATCACTACCGCTCGCCAAAGCACTATCACTCTTAAAGGGGCCCCGTTGCGCCCCGCCGGACACCGCGCTGTATTTGTTATAGGTACTAGTCCTGTCTTCGGTCCATAGCGACGCGGGTTCACATTTAAGACGAGCCGCCAACGGGTCAGTGGGTGGTTTTTCTCGGTTCGGGACGCTGGTCGTTGACTGTTCTTCTTTCGGTTCCATGATTGAAAAGTCCAACCTATAAAATATGACCGAGATTATTATTTCGCGTTTTTCTTTTCAATCTGAGGCAATTGTTATGTAGTCTAAGAGTAGTAACAGTATATTTTATAGGCATATAGATAGAAGTGTCCGATACACTGTAAGTCAGCATTTAAGTATATTGATAAGTAGAGAAAACAACTTTGTATTATTATTCTACTTACCCTCGCCAGAAATCGTCGTAGTCCGTCGAGACCCTGTCCAGGATGATCCTGCCGCCTCGGCCGACTCGACGCCGCGCGAACCCGACGCATTTCCGGTTCGACAGTGATGTCAACGTGAACCGGAAACGCTTATCACCAGCGCCGTTTTCTTCTCGCGAACACCACGGCCAGTTGCCCGTTGTGAGAAGTGGCTGTACAAAGAAAAGAATTATCATTTTAATGATAAGTTCAAACAATTAAAACACTTTCATTCCTAGTAGATAAACCTAAATAAAAGAAAAACATATTACGGATAACATTAAATTTATGATGTCGCTTAGGGATAAGGCTAGGATGAGGGCAAATAAAACTAAAAGACTGGAACACTTCCATTATTATTATAAGAGTCTCAGAAATATTACTAACCATACAATAAACAGGGAAAAGAAAGCTAATTTTGAGTATATTGGTAAAAAACTAGAATCAAAGACAGATATGGAAGGAACTTAAATCATTGAAATTTAAAGACTCTAAGAACAAAATAACTTCAGATCGTTTTCAGGATCCGAATATAATTAACAACATTTTTATTGATAGTGTACCAAGGGTAGGTCAGGGTATTAATGGTGGTGAAATCATAGACCACTACAAAAACAACAAAATAAAAGATTCTGAATTTGCATTTAAGCTTGTGTCTTCTGATGAGGTACATAGAGTAATCTCTAGCTTGAATAATTGTTCTGTTGGGTCTGATGGTATTTTAATGTGATTCATTAAGATTTCTTGTCCTTATATTTTGCCTTTCTTGGTTAATATTATTAATACAGTATTTTTAGGTGAAGTCTTTCCGGATGCATGGAAGAATGTCCTGGTTACTCCAATCCCTAAAGTACAAGATCCTAGGAATGTTGCAGATTTAAGGCCAATTAGCATTCTTCCTGCCTTATCGAAAGTGATGGAAAAGCTGATGGAGAGGCAACTACGAATATATGTGGAAAAAACCACGTTTTACCTCCCACCCAATCAGAGTTTCGTTCGGACCATGGCTGTACCCACTGTACCACGGCGTTGCTGAACATTACCGATGACATTACCAGGGCATACTGTTTTAAAATTAGAGTTTTGACTTAACAACAATAGGGTACGGATTTCTCCAAAGACCTTTGACAGGATTGACCATGATATTTCTCACTTTTTTTCAGTTAGAAATTATTTTGTGGGTCACCAGTCGCTAGGTAAGTAGGGACGTCAGGGACGACGTTTATTTAAAGATTTTTTACTAGAATATGATTAATTTTACATACGAAAAATCTTATAAAAGAGATAAAAAGTGAGTAAATTACACTAGCTCTGGTTAAGCCAGTTAGAAATCTATAACTTTATACCGTTTTATTCGGGACTATTTAAGATAATGTAAGTCCGACGAATTATAGGCGAATCACAATAATAATAACAGAGCAGAGAGTGGCAGATCAATATCGTGTTATCATCAGAAACAATCTCATCCCAGATGCGAGACCTAACACCGTCAAACAAGAAGTAGAACGCGAACTGCTAAGCCTGCAAAACAACAACGAAAATAATGAGGATCATGATAATGATGAGAATGAGAATCACGATAATAACGAGAATGGTGACCAGGACAGAGACGGTAGACATGTGGGTGGAACGCCTGAAGTAGCAGAATAACAGCTGAACGGTGGAGCACATGATTTAAATAGAAGGATTAGTCGAAACACTTCTCTCAGAGATGAGCAAGCTAATTGTGAAGTACAATGGCACCGACCCATTAAGTAGACCACCATTACCTAGAGTGAACCCCTCAAAGAAACTAGGAATCGTCCTATTATGAACAACCGAATTCTGCCAAACTATATCATCCAGGCTAACACGATGGACCACTTCCATATGTTAATCTACTGCGCTGGAAGGGTCATTGCCCGAATCCTGGGAACCAAAGGGAACGGCGCAAACAGTGGACGAGCCACAAACACCTCATTGGGAAAGAAGATTGAATGCTAGGATTGATGACATACGAAGAGATATATGAAGGACAAAAGAGTACATCGATGGAGTAAGGTCCCATAGGCTGGAAACTTGCGTTCGATCAATCATGACTCAATACCGAATCCATACATACGTCATCAGAGATACTCATAACTGGAAGGCACCTGGTCCAGATGGAATACAGAACTACTGGCTCAAGACACTCCAATGTACCCACGAAAAATTAACAAATTTAATTAATGACGTAATCGCCAATCCTGAAAATATGCCACGCTTTCTATTTCGGGGTGTCACATACGTTCTATCAAAGGACCCGGAAAACGCGGAGGAACCATTCAAGTCCCGACCAATCACGTATCTCCCGACGATGTACAAGTAATAACAACCTGCTTAGCGCCTCGGCTATATGCCCACTGTGAACGAAACAAGATCATAGCTGACCAACAGAAAGGATGCGCCAAGGATTCAATGGGGTGCAGAGAGCAACAGAAAAAAAAATGTAGCCATGTTCCACTATAACATCCAATCTGTTAGAAATAAGGCACATCAATTTGAAGCATTTTGGATTTCTTATGTCTCACTGAACATTGGCTAAATTCCAGTGAAGTGAATGCATTTAAACTTGAGCAATATAATGTTGCAGGTTTCTCAACAAGAGTACAAAGCCTTGGGGGAGGTACCATGATATTAGTTAGGAAAAATGTTTATTTCATGTTTTTAGATGATTTGATAATAATGATAGAGCAATAAACTCCTCCAGTAACCCTTGTAAATCTATGTGGCAAATTATAAATTCAAAACGAGGTCATTCAAAAAACAAAGGTGCTATTGACTGTGATATATCTCCTCAAGACTTCAATAGTTATTTTGCGGGGATAGCTCATGACCTGACAAATAACCAGCCACCCTCTGTCACTGCCCCACTTTCATACTTGAGAAATGTGAATTCTGTATCTAATATGTTTGAATATAAACAAACATCTTATATTGAAATGAGAGATATCATATCAAAACTAAAAAAATTAAAAATTTACAGATATATATGGACTAAATGTGCAACTTATAAAATCTGTAAAAAATCTAGTGTACATTCCTCTCGGTGCATTGATGAGTGTGCCTTTCCGGGGGTCCTGAAGAGAGCTCTTATTACACCTGTGTTTAAGAAGGGAGATAAAGAACAGGTTACAAACTGCAGGCCAATTTCATTACTGTCCATTATATCAAAAATATTTGAAAAGATCACGGCAAAACAACTCGTTGAACACTTTGAGACCAACAATTTATTCAGTGACCATCAATTTGGCTTCAGATTAAAGAAGAGGACAGTAATGGGGGTTCTTGAGTTTGTGGTTGCAGTTATGGACTCATTCGAAGGCTTAGAATATTTTGATGCCCTATTCTGCGACCTCAGCAAGGCTTTTGACTGTGTCACACACTTTCTCTTATTAGAAAAATTAGTCCTATAATTTTAGTGAAAACAGTATAATTGACGCAGTCATACCTTGCTGACAGGTACCAGAGGATGCAGGTGCGTGGAGTGTTGTCTGCGGAAGTGCTCTTGGATATTGGGGTACCACAGGTATCGGTATTGGCCCCAATTCTGTTTGATTTTCATGAATGATCTCCCACTTAGCTTTGAAAGTGCCAAATTTGTGCTTTTCGCAGACGATACAACTGTCGGAGTGTGTGGTGAGACTGTGGAGGATGTAGAGAGAAATTTATTGGAGGCTCGGGAAGCTGTAGGAGAGTGGCTCCTATCAAGTCGCTTGCTTCTTAATGCAGAAAAGACCCAAAGCATGATATTTTCGCGGAGAGAGATCAATGATGACCAATGCGAATCTGTCAGATTTCTTGGAGAGGATCTGGATTCAAGATTGATCTGGGAGCCTCAGGTTGTAGGGTTGTGTGATAGACTTAGGTCTGGGGTTTATGCTTTGACGAATCTAGTGGGATGTGTATCCCAGGAAACACTGAGAACTGCATATTTTGCTGTTTTCCACAGTTAGATGACCTATGCTGTTTTGGCCTGGGGTGGTTCATCGCATTCGGTCCGCGTTTTTGGGCTCCAAAGAAGGGCTCTGAGGTTCATGTCGGGTGGGAGGATTGTAGGGTTGCATTTACACAGTGGGGTGTATTGACTTTTCCCTGTGCATATATCCTGGAACACCTCTTGTACATACAAAATAATAGGGCCAAATATAGAACATATGAGATCCTCCATAATCATAACACTAGGGGAAGGTTCAATCTGGTTGCACCCTACAGCAGACTGGAAAGGTGCCAATGTAGGCCAGATTTCCTTGGTGTCAAACTTTTTAACAAATTACCCTCACAAGTCAGGGAACTTCCCTTTAACCATTACAAAAAAAAAAAGTATTTTTAATTAAAGAGGCGTTCTATAGCACCACAGAGTTTCTTGAACTTAGAGTCTTAGACATGTAGTATTTTATGTCTTTAGTGGATGATACTATTAATTTGTTTTGTTTAGTATTTTCTACCATAGTATTAATTTTTTAATGTTTGTATTATTCTTTTGACTTTGTGTAAATGCTTGTACATTTTTAACATGTAATATATTTGATTTGAACTCATAATCGACTCTTGTCATCTGTAACCAGGCATTTTCCAAGCGTAGGAATCTGTACCTACGTAGCTTACATCCATTATAAAAAGGCTTACGATTCTGTGCCTCATGAGTGGCTACTAAAGATTCTAAAGCATCGGCACGAGGTGCTGCGGGTTAAATAGAAAAAACCTACATCCTAGAAAGATAAATCAAATTAAAACTTACATGTTTAGACAAATAATTAACAGATTACAGAAGAATAAAATCAAAAACTGCCTCCCTCAGGCGCGACAGCAATTGTAAAATTTGTGAATCGTGTATAGACAGATCCCAAAAATCAACTCCGTGGTCCTCTGTTTAGCGGGCATTTAGAAATTCTAGTTGGTTCTCTTGGAATTTAAAGCCATATGAGATAATTAAGTTGGTAAACATGAAGATATTAATGTTGAAATCCCTATAAAATAAGACGGAAACAATTATTTCAAATTACTAATGGGATAACTGTATTTTTGTCGCGTTTTCTTTAAGTTATCCAGATTAATTGATTAATTACACCTTTCTTTGAGCAGTATGCTTCAGGTTTCTTTGAATTGAAGAAAATGATGTTTTAATGCTACTTCCAGATATTTTGGTGTAGTATCACGGTGCCATCTTGACAGGTGTAAGGCTACAGATTTCAGGATGGATTTAATGACATTTATTTCACTGTTATAACCTCCAACCATTTCGTTAGTCTGAGAGGTTGATGAGGTTAAATTTATCAGGCTATTAATCTTATTTGTTGCTGCTGCTTAGTGTAATGCTCTTTGAACCTCAGATTTATGGATGAGTTTGGCAGAATTGCACTGAATCCGAGTTTTTGAAGGAATATCTTGATTTCCCTTTCGCTGATGGAGATGCCTACATTTATCTGTCTCTTCGTTGAGATCGTCGGCACTGACGCTTCGGTTTATAGCTTTTTCACATTTCTGGGTTTCGTTAAACCAATTTTCCAGCATAAATTGGTCTTTTAAGAGTTAATTATTTTCTTTCAATAATTGGTTGTTTTCGTCTAAGATTCGATGTTTTAACTTCCATTTCCGAGGTAAAACATTTCGAATATTGAGTTTATGTCTACCGCCACACACCGGTGTGACTACAATTTATGCACAAAATGTTATTTGTATTGTTTTTACAACATTAAAATGATTTGAGAGGATTATCCTTTTCAATCGGCGCCATCTTTATTATCATATATATGAGCTATACTATCAATGTATGTACAGAGCGTGACAGACCTTAATTACCATATCATACTTGACTCTCTAAAGACGACCTTACTTACAGTCATCAAGGGTAAATACAAACTAATAGAATCTTCACATTAAAATAAATAATTCAGAAAAAATGGACGACACAATTTGACAAAATGGATAAGAGGACCCACCTTATGGTACGAGCACAGCCTGTTTCTCCTGAAAGCGAAAGGTCCGTCGTCTTCCGGTTCCTCAGGCTCGGGCGTGGTCCCACGAGGGGGCGCGCCTCCTAAAGAGTCCTCCTCGTCCGAAGACTGACCATCTAGACCAACGTTGCGGCCGCCCAATGATTTGTGTTTCCGTTTCTTGTACTGTCGCTTCTCACGTCTGCTTATTACCTGTCAAAGAGAGATCACTACATATCGAGATATATTCCCCATATAAAAATATCGAATAAAAACACGGCATATTACTGAAAAAGATTTATATAAGTCAAGTCAAGTCGAAAAATGCTTTATTATTTCTAGTCTGTGCCAAAAATAACCATTTGTATGTTCAATATCTATTTATTAGACTTACCTCATCCTTAATGGTGTTCTTGTTATGATGTTGTACGATCGCCTGTGCCTGGGTGGCCACGGCGTCCGCCCAGCTCTGGTTGTGGTTATGAAAAATGGGCGTAAAAGCTGGCCGGGGCGGCGCCGACGCCGCCTTCGACGCCACCGCCTCAGCCACCACCGCACCGCTGAAATCGCGCGCCTGAAACCTCTTCTCGAACACTTCCACCGTCAGATGGACGAATTCCCTAATAAAAGAAAATAGGCTACCTAGTTGTAACAAATAATTAATGAAAATTTGCACAAATACCCTTCAAATGAAAGGACATAAGTATAAGATCACAATTTCAGAGCCTGTAAAAATGAAAAGTAACTTACCTCTTGCACTTCTCCCTTCGTTTAACTAGCTCCAGCAGAGTTACTGCCCTGACAAGGTCCCTCCTCAACTTGAGCATCTTCTCGTAAGACACTTCGTCGTTCTTGCGGTTTTTGCGCGTCTGCATTTTTTCGGTGCGCCTACGGAACGCCAAGTAGGGATTGTTAGCGGCAGTGCCTGACCGGTGTTCGGTGCGCACTGTCAGAATCAGGGGGTGTTGCTACAAGAAAAACAATTACAAGGATTAGAATTAAGCTTCAAGGCTTGTTTTGCCAAAGAAACTTCTATCAAAGAAGGATTGAGAAAGTAACAAAACTTAGACGCTTTAAATCCTTTCAATATAAAAAATTCAGATTACCACATGATACCATACATAATTCTTTAACAGCAAACAAATTATTTTAGACAAAGTAATTAAACTTAAAATTTAAAATATGTAACCTAAATCACACAGGATTACAGACAAATTAACAGAAAAACAATTAGGTATTACATACACTGAAAATAGCCTATAAGGGTTTCTTTCTCGTCCACATCTGAAAAGAACTCATCCAGACTATAATATGCTCTCCTTTGAAGCAACTTTTTAAATTTGCAGGCTGTTCTCTTACAGCAATTGGCATGCTTTTAATATATTAAAAACAACATTTTTTTGTATATAACTATAAATTGGATTTTCATTGCTTAGATTGCTCTTAAACCTTTTACCATACTGATGTTGCCCCTGAAAATCAGCATAAAATTGCGGGTTATCCAGAATGAACTTTACACATTCCTGAATGTATAGGCTGAATACTGTCAGAATGCCATTCTCCATCATGACTACTCTGCAATGATCTCTATATTCCATCTTAAAAATGATTCAAATATACTTCTTTTGAACCTCATTAGAATATTTCCAACATGGACGCCGATGAGAGTTCCGGGAATAAAAAAGTAAAAAATACGTGTTTTCACTGTAGAAAAGCAGTAATACGAGCGGCAAAGTGCAAAAAGTGCAGTTGCGCTTTCCACCCTGCATGTTTAAAGCAGGCGGCAGAGCAGAAAAAGGACGTTTTTCTTCAAACGTCAGTAAATCCATCATTACTCGACTGTGTAGGCGGCAGTGAAGTTTCGCTTTTCCTCCGCCGGAGCTTTACTTTTCACTTTTCCGCCGGCGGAGGTAAAAGTGTTGTCATATCAACATAGATACAATACAAACAAACATCAAAATAAGCGTCAACAACTCAAGAGTTATTAAACTATAATTTGTATTTATCACTCAATTTGTGACTGCATTTCTAAAAATCACTAATTTAGGAACAAATTGGTTATTATTTAATCGAACTTACTCAATAACTGCTTATCAATACGGAATTAAAACGCAATCGAAAACGCAATTTTAAAAAAATAATTATTGTTGACAGTGTCCACTGACAGCTTATATGACATTATTATTGCAACAAACTGAGCCTATTCACCGACACCGCACCGGTCTAAGCCGCCTTGCGAACCAACTTATCTTTAATAATAATTATTATTACTATTAAAAAACGACATTTTTGCATTAATTTGTCGACATTTGAAGAAAAAACAGCATATTTTATTTGGAGGAAAAGTTACTTTTCATGGCTTGCTCTCTATTACCAGCCTCACTCTGTTCGGCTGTTAAACACGAGCGCGCCATGAAAAGTATTACTTTTCCTCCATATAAAATAATATACTATTGTGTCCACATCGAAGAGCAAGCACTTGATGTAACCTCAACAGTCGACATCGAAAGTCTTGCCGAATTGGTGAAGATACTAAATAAAAAGTCCAAACATTGGAGGAAAATAAAGGGACCAAGGTGATTTTTCTTGAAAAAAATCTAGAAAACATCCAACAATAAGAAGGTAAACAAAAAAGTGCCGGGACCGCTTCCCCCACTCCTAGTGCTACTCCAACATCATCAGAGTCAACTGTCAAAGTTGTCGAAAATCGTAGGCAATTTCCAGATGCTCGAAAAATTAGTAGTTCAAATGAACCCAAAAGTCAAAGTCTAAATCTCATGGCAGATGTCACAAATGTGTCTAACACTGAAGCTTCTGTGACACCTAACCCTACTTCTGAATAAGTAAACATTGGTAATGTAAATAAAACAAAGGAAACTGAAAAAACTACAAATGGAGAAGGAAAAAATTCCTGGACAAGAGTGGGAAAGCGCGGAAAAATCAACCGTGACTGTGATCAACGTAAGAGCAACAACGTTGGTGACCCCGACATAAGAAAAACATGAAGATACCCAGCTTAAAGCCGCTGAAAAAGTGTTCTGGCTGTTCCTATCTGGATTAGCCTCCGTAACAACAAAGAATGATGTTCTGCCTTTTTTAAAAACAAAAACCTGGATCAAGGAGCAACCTGTGAAAAAATGAGGACCAAAAAAGCTGGACACAAAAGTTCATTCAAAATCATGGTGCCCTATCAAAGAAGAGACAAAGTCATGTGCGAAAATATGTGGCCCAGGGGGACTATAATTAACCATTTTCTGAACCTCCAACGCCAAAAACTCTGGTTCCTTCAATACAATTTCAGACTGCAAGCTAAATCTTTTCCACCTAAATATTCAAGCTGTTCGTAACAAAACACTGAAATTGGAAACGTACATGAATGAAATGGACATAGACGCACTATGTCTGACGGAACACTGCCTCTCTTGCCAAGAAATTGATTATTTGCACTTAGAAGGACTAGAAGTAAAGAGCTGCTTCAGTAGAAGAAACAAGAAGGGCGAAGGCTCAGCAATTTTAACTAATCCTTCATTGGATGTATCTTCACTCAACTCAATATCAGATCTTAGTTTAGAGAATGTTGTTGAGGTAAGTGCAGTGTTTTTAATGGATCTTAGTATCCATTTGGTGACAGATTATTGGCCACCAAGTGCAGACTTTCAGCAGTTTTTGAATATCATTGAAAATATTATTTCTAAATTTAAAATAAATCAAAATATTGTTATCGTTGGAGACTTCAATGTCCACTTCAATCCCGATCAAAGAGAGTGCACAGTGCTCTGTGACTCTCTACTGAGCAATGGCTTTAATCAGCTAGTTAGTGGGAGTACCAGACAGAGTGCATGTCTTGATAATGTCTTTATTCATTTTTCTCCCTCATCTGTCTCTGTTAGTATCATGGATTTGAGCGTCAGCTGGCAATCAATCGGAGTCGGGTTTCGGTGAGGGAAGAGCAACATAAGTGTAGGCCCATGACAGAAAGGTGATTACATTGCTTCTACAACGCGGTAAATGCATGTTCTTTTGACTTCATAAATAATGTTGATCTATATATTGACAAAAAATTTGACACATTTAAGGGGCTCATTCATACCTGCAGTCGTTTCCCAAGAAAATCTTCCGGGTTCGCTCCGGTAGGCCGGTTGGAGATATTGGCTGGTTTGATAGTGAACTAAAGGAAAGGAGATAAACAATATCCTTTCTAGCAGATTATTGTAACCTTAATAGTTCTGAGTTTACCAATTCTGAACTGAAAAAAGGCTTAAAGCCACAAAAAAAAAACATTACGATATGTTAATAAATACTTTTACAAACCCCATAAAAACAATATGGCAAATAATAAATATCTTCAGACCAACGTGTACGGATGGGGGTGACAAGGACACATCCAAAACTGCAGAGGAATTTAACAATTACTTTGCTGGTGCTGCCAATAGTCTGATTAAAGATATGGAGGAAACAGACACTGACCCTCTACTTAATGTTAAAGATCATAGGTCACAATGCCCAATCTTTTCTTTTGGCGAGGTTTCATTTCATGTTCGAGATATTATCATTAAGCTCAAAAATAAAAACAGTAGAGACCTCTATGGGCTCTCTGTCAAATGAATTACAACAATTAAATATATTATATACATCCCTTTAGCAAAACTAATAAATCTTTGTTTTAAAAGCAATACGTTTCCATCCAAGCTAAAACAGGCTAGTTGTACCCATTTATAAAAAAAGGGAGACAAATCACTGCCCTCCAACGACCGACCAATATCCCTGTTGCCAGTATTTTCCAAAATAATTGAAAAATGCATGGCTGTCAGGATTGCTGACTTTTTGAGACCATTGCTTTTTACATCTAGCCAGTTTGGCTTCCCATGGAAGAGAAGTACCACTCTGGCCATCCTTAATTTGGTCGATAGAATTATAGAATCTTTTGAAAATTTCAAATACAATGAATAATGCATCTGTGACCTAAGCAAAGACTATCAGTATTCGCCTAAATAAACTTAAGTTCTATAACTTTGATGAGAGCAGTATAAAGCTATTAAAATCATACCAGGAGGAGCGAACTCAGATTGTAAGGGTAGGGATGGGCTCATCCGGGGAGAGAGTGATGGATGTAGGAGTACCACAGGGGGTCAGTACTGGGTACTTTTTCTTATCTACATAAACAACCTCCCACTAGAGGACTTAGAGACAATATACACTATCTTTGCAGATGATACCTCACTATCCTGCAGTGGGTGCTCTCTCATCTCAACACTGGAGAGGCTACGTGTGGCACGATCTAGGGCAGGGGATTGTTTCAGAGAGAACAAACTACTGTTGAATGAGGAGAAAACCGATACTGTGATGTTTGCGCTGAGGGACCTACCTGATCAGTTTGAGACCCTGGAAAGTGTAAAATTTCTGGGAGTACAAATTGACAGAAAACTGGGGCTGTTTTTACCCTAAGAGGTCTAAGCACATGTGTTTCCACTACTGTACTGAAAACTGCATACTGGTCTTTAATATACTCTACACTCTCATATGCAATTATGGTGTGGGGACACAGCGCATGCACAGAGGGCTTTTCCTCTACAAAGGAGAGCAATCGCTTACAGGAAGGACTGCAGGGGGGCTTTTTCATCTCTCGAAATTCGCACACTTCCATCAGTATATATTCTTGAAAACCTGATTTACGAAAAAAAAAATTCAAAAGTACACAGTGGTGGGAGACGTTCATGTCTATGATACAAGAAGCAGACAGAACTTAACAGTGCTTTACCGTAGGCTTAAAACATGTCAAATTGGGCCTGATTACTGGGGGTAAAGTGCTTCAATAAGATCCCGGGGGACGTTAGATACTGCCACTTAACATTTTTAAGAGTCGAGTGAAGACATTCCTCTTAAAGAGTACATTTTATTCAGTTGATGAGATTTTAAAGTGTGATGTACGCTGACATTTAATATGTGTATTGTATGTAATATGGTAAAATTTTAGACCTCTGATGTTGAGTGTTCACATGTTTATATGTTGAAGAATCTAAATTGCCTTAAACTGTGGTTTTTAAGTATCAAATTATAGTTTTATATATTTATATTATGATTTTTTCCTACTAAGGTTACTATGTGATTTAAATAGCCTGTAATATATTTAAATTTGAATTTCTCCAAAAATTGGTCCGATAAGAGAATCTGAAAATATCAGTATCGGGAAAACTCATGTCACAGAAAGCGCGATTTTTAGCGATGCATGAACATTATTTGCAGAAATTAACAAATTTTCAAAGTGCTCTACTAATCTACTATTAATTCTTGGTTCTGTTATAAAGAATATTAAAAAATACTGCACAAATTATGAAATATATCTTATATATAGCTTTTGTGTAAATTTCAAATGGGCAATTGAACCTTGGGCATCCAACACATGGGCAAATGTTCTTCTCAATGTCCTTGGTTATTTTTGAATACCTAATTCTAACAAAGACTAATGCTTACAAAGACACCATTCCGAAAAATTATATTTTTTTGTAAAAATTTTATTATTTCGATTTTGTCACATTTGATCCATTGTAAACAAATTTCCACCGACTATTTTTATTTTAAATTTTCAAGGCTCTAAAAATTGTTCTTTCACTATGATTTAAAGCAAAGCGCAGCTCCTTTAATATAACCAGTGAGTGTAACCGTTCTCGGTAAGGCCTACAACTAGCCCAAAATTTATTTATTTATTTATTTATATATCAACGGCAGAGCCAATTTTACAAAATTATTACAATAATAAAAGAATATCTCAACAAGATGGCCATAACTACAGTACTATGCTATATACTAAAGAAATCAATATAACATCAAATATAAATATAATATACATCATTGAATATGTAACAACCAACAAAGAGAAGATCATTAACAACCAATAACAACCCAACACAATCACAGCTCGATCTATCAAAATATAATTACAAATTATTATAATTAGAATTTATCACAATACATATAAGTAAATTTGTAACATTTATCAGTCTATAATAGCTCTAATCAAAGATTTAAAAGAACTGAGGTTGCCAATAAATGGATCCAAGCCACTATCATTATATATTCGCAGTATTCGGGTTAGAGGAGAATAAAAGCCATAATTGGCATGGTGGAAGGGAATCCTGAACATGGGTGAATCAGGTCTGCGATGGATTAAATTAAACTGAATTGCATGTAAAATAGTTGGGCATGAATGTACACCATTAACAATCTTGTACAAGGTAAGGATGTCACAGTGAGTTCTTCTCAGTTGTAAAGAATCAATACCGAAAGAGTGGCTAACAAGATCATAGTTAATGTGAAAGCCATTGTAAATATCAAGATTTGCTCTAAATGCAAGTAATCTCAGAAACTTGTTCTGCACCCTCTCAATATCGTCAATGTGACACAGATAAAATGGTGACCAAATCACAGAAGCGTATTCAAGGACAGAACGTACCAGTGAACAATAGAGAGTTTTAAAACAGGCTGGAGAAAGATTCACACTATTGCGGGTAATAAAACCTAAGATCCGAAGACCCCGGTTAACCGTATCCTGGATGTGAGGGGCAAATGTTAGTTTACTATCAAACAGCACTCCAAGATCTCTCACCGTAGACACTGATGTGAGATTAGTGTCGTTTAAGGTATATATACTATTGAAGACATTACGGGAGCGTGAAAAAGAAATACTGAAACACTTGTTCACATTCAATTCCAAACCATTATCGATACACCACTGAGCCACCCTATTCAAATCCCCCTGCAGAAGCTGAGCATCAGTCTCCGTCCGAACCATTCTATAAATTTTCAAGTCATCAGCAAAAAATAAATGGCTTGAATTCAAGATAACGTCACTTAGATCCCTCACAAAGGCACAGAAGAAGACAGGACCTGAATGTGAACCCTGTGGGACACCCGAAACCACATGGATTTCATTCGATACATAGTTATTAATTCTGACAATTTGTGTGCGTCCAGACAAAAAACTGTAGGTCCAACTCAAAAGATTCGCACCCAGTCCCAAAGCATCAAACTTTCTGATCAAATGAGCATGACTCACCCTGTCAAATGCCTTCGAGAAGTCTGTGTAGATACTGTCAGTCTGACATGACTTCCCAAAGGCATCCAGCAGATGATACTGGTAGGTAAGTAGATTTGTTATAGTCGACCTCCCGTGAGTAAAGCCATGTTGGTTATCGTTAAAGATCTTCCTACAGTGCCAAGAAAAATGCTTGCAAAATAAGCTATCCAACAGTTTATGAATTTCAGACTGGATACAAATTCCTCTGTAATTAGATATATCACTCCTTTCACCACTTTTGTGTAAGGGTGTCAGAAAACTGACTTTCCAATATTCAGGAAAAACACCCGAAGCAAGAGATAGTCTAAATATTTTGTATAGTGGCCTACTCAAACTGCAAACACAGTTTTTAAGAAGAATCGAAGGTATTCCATCTGGCCCATAAGAGTATTTGGTTTTCAAGTCGCTGATACCCTCATATACTTCAGAAAAAGACAGGTCAATGAAGTTTAATTCTATGCTGCAGTCAAAGTTGTAGTCAGGAACCTCTCCCTCATGAACTTTATATGTCGTTGAAAAAAATTTCGCAAACAAATCCACAATACCTTGACCACCATTAGCAACCTCATTATTAAAGTCCATACGGTTAGGATAAGCACTTACACTTTTCAGGTTATTAATGTGTTTCCATAGACTGCGCGGATTAGATACAATTTCATTATTAATTTTATTGACATAAGATTGAAAACATTCACTCCTCAATACCTTACAACTATCCCTCAAAAAAGAAAATCTATTGTAATCATCTATATTACCTGTACTTTTGTATTGTAAGTGTGCTCTTTTTTTGTCTATAATTTTATGTTGAAGTTCTTTACTGAACCAATAAGTAAAATTTGATGACTTATAATGCTTAACAGGTACAAAAATATCAATGGCTGAGTACAAAACATTGTAAAGAAATTCAACACACTTATTTACATCATTACAAACAAGTTCATGTTCCCAAGGAACACTAGCTAAGAAATTATTTAAACCGTAAAAATCACAATTTTTATAATCATAGTAAAATACATCGTATTTGAGACCAACATCACTGTAGGCAGGAAGAATTATTTCATAAGAAAGATGACGGTCTGTGACATCCAATAGTTTTTCAGAGGCTTGAGAAACTTTTATGTGGGCTGAATGAGAAAAAACTAAGTCTAGAAAGTCACCATAGTTATTGGGCACACAATTGACTTGTTTCAAACACAAATAATTACAGCAGGCACGCAGCAAATTGGCTGAAGCGGTCACACCTGTACCTTGGAGCATCAGACCGTCATCAGAGTTGGCCCAAACTACACCTGGTAAATTGAAGTCGCCACACACAAGAAACTCACAATCCAAGTAACCAGGAAACAGGTCGGCAGCAAATGATGAAAATTCTTCATATGCTGCAGAGGATGAAGCCGGAGGAATATAAACTGCTCCAAGGACATACTTTTTAAAACCACATGATATTTTAACAAAAACACCCTCCACATCAGAGTCATATTTAGCTATCAAGCTAGAGTTTATACTGTGACGTACAGCAATGAGAGTACCACCCCCTCTGCTTTTCCCAGTTTTAGCTTGACTTCGATCCTGCCTATAAACATTAAAGTCATTTAAACCCAACTCACATACATTGAAACTATCATTCAGCCAAGTCTCCACCAAAATTATAACATCGTGACTAGAAACAATCACATTGCCTGCAAATTCACCCAGCTTAGTTCTTATGCCGCCAGCGTTCTGGAAGTAAATAATTAGTTTTTTGGATTGTATTTATTCTTTTGTTTTTGCTCAACAACTTTTGGTACTCCATTAACGTATTGAATAAAGAGGTTACGTTCAGTAACAGAACGAGAAGTCAGCTCCTCATGCGCTTTCTTTAGCTGAGTGCGCTGTAAAGGTGTTAAGTCAGCCCTTAGTTTAATATTACTATCTGTAAGCAATTTACGATTTTTAAGGCAGAGTGAGGCAATTGAGTTTTCAAAAAGTACTAGTTTTACAGGTCTAGGGTTGTCTTTATTGATTTTTCCAATTCGATACACCTTAAAGTTTTGACAGTTAACATTAATCTTGGATAGCACCTCAGAGGCTTGGACCTTATCATATTCCACGCGAGACTGAGAGTCAGTTGCAGTTGACTCAGGAATGTTATATAGAATTACGTTCTTAGAACGATTATTACGATCCTGAATTTCGCTTAAAATCCCTGCTGAGCTTACCTCAACCACATGAGCATCAGGGTGTTGCTTATGCTGATTCTTAGACTTTAAACTCTGAATTTCCCTTTTGAGAGACTCAACCTCATCCTGCAGAACAATAACATCCTCAGATATATTTTTGGATTTCAGTTCCTTAATTTCCTCCAAAAGACAAGTTAATTTGGTGTTTTGGTCGTTAATAGAATTAAAAATATTCAAAATGATCAAAACAACATCGCCCATCTCAATATTTTGCTTGTTTACAAGTTTTTCCTCGATCTTTTGCCCAAGGTTGGAGTAATCAGCTGTTCCTGCTGTTCCGACGTCATGCGTAGATGAGGTTTGTGACACTTGCGATCTATCGCAACCGCGGTCCTGTGGCGAGCCGATGGAAGAACCGGCAACGTTGTTGCTTGTTCGTTTTAGCCTGTTCACCTGATCCGAGTTGCATGTCCGTGTCGGAGACAAGGATGCACGACATCTCATCTTTACGGCTTCACAACTATTACAAACCCAATCATGAGTATTATTTTTGCGTGCCGAAGCAACATATTTATTGAAACTTGTAGTGGTAAGGCCCGTACATCCCCTGTGACACCATAATTCACACAAACTGCACTGGATTGAGCTGGAATTTGACAAAAACCGACGTAAACATTTCGAACACTTATCATTGTCGGCCATCTTGGGCGAATTTCATTATCTACGTCCACGCATTAGCTAATAACTGCAGACTAACAAAAATCCATGATACGAAAGAATTTTTAATGATGTAAGGAAAAGCTTAAGGGAAATCGAAGATTCGACCAATCTCTCAGAGCATTAATATTTCATTTTCTTCGACAAGATGATATTAGCGCAATATCGTCAGGGATCGAATGAGTGTTTCTCGCTGTCTATGCGAAGTTCTGTTCCGCATTTATAGACTGGTCTGCATCGTTTTTTTGCCTCCAAACTACAAAATTGTAGCTATTACGGATTCATCCATAGAGAAGCTGTAGTACATTGATTACTGATATCTATAGTCAATTTGACAAGAGCGTGTAACATTTAGACCTACATAACTGTTGTATTTTACATTGTCACAACATCAGAAAGTAATTAACATTAAATAAACCTGAATATTTTAATTTACATAGAATAGGAAAAACGAATTTTCTTACCGTTTTAAGTCTCTTGTTTAACCAGTAATCAAACACCGCGATCGTCAACTCATCATCTTCTTTCAGTAGCGCTTTGGCTTCGGCCAGAGTGACAACTGTTTGCCCGCTGCTTTTCTCTAGGCGATCCATCATCTCCTCGAACTGAAATTATACAATACTAATAATAATAATAACAACTTTTATTTCTTGCATTCAATGGTATTACAAAGTAATTAAATTATACCTCATAAAACACATACCTAATTAAGAAAACGTCATAGTGACTAACCTACTTAACCTAATATACATTAAAAAAAAATCTTCCTAAGCATAGCAGGTCTTTTGTGGCAACATATTTTTGACTATAAGCTTAAACGTTTTGAGATTGAGAGATCATTTATTCTCATTACTCAGAAAACTGAAGTATTTACATGCATTAAAAATAATACTCTTTGGTAGAGGGTTGTTTTGGGCTTATTTTGAAGCAGTTGCCTTGTTTTGCTGCTATGGCAATGATTAGAGCCTACTGATTGGAGAAATAGTTGATTTTTATAAGCATAGATGCACCCCTCCATTATGTAAGTGTCAAAGACAGTAAGGGACCCTTAAATCACTGAAATGATTTCTACACAGTAAAATTCTTTTGCTGTTGTTACCAGCTCCCCAATCCAAAATGTCATATCGAAAATGTGAGTGGAAGTTTGCATAGTAAAGCGCAAGGAAGGTTTTTTGGCTCCAATGGCTTGCGGGAAAATTAAGGGCATTGCAATTACTTCTTATACAATTGCAAACGTATTTCACATGCGTACCCCAATTAAGAGATTAATCAAAATTCACTTAAAAGAGCTTTGCCATGGTCTCTGCCATTATTTCAATGGACAGAGTGCATCAAGCGTCAACACTATCCTGACGACGTGATGAAAATTTTAAAGAGGTTGTCTTGTCTTTATTGAGAACTACATTATTTTTAAATGACCAATTGTATAGGCATACATGAATTCTGCCCGTGACTTTAGAAAAGGTATGTTTGAGTTTGTGTACAGCAGATTCAAATCATCGGCATAACATACAGAGAAAGCACTGAGATCACCCCTGTTTCTGGTAGTTAAGCATATCATTTATATACTTCACGAAAAGAGCGAGTCCCTGGGATTTTTTGGTCAGATCCTTGATGATGGTTAAAATCGGTTTTAGAGGTACGAGGCAAAAAGTGATAAAGGTTGGTTTCAAACCTCATATCTTGTTAGGTTGGCCAGCAAAAGTTGATGACGCAGTGTCGAAATTCTTAGAAAAGTCTATTATTAAGTCTAAGCACTGCTCTGTTATCAAGAGCTTCCACAATTTTATTCAGAAAAAAACAAAGGGCAGTCTCAGTACTTCTACCTTTAACAAAACCATGTTGCACATTTGAGAAAAAGAAGGTCCTACTTATTAAAGAAACAGATTAACTGATCCTTCAAATTAATTTCATATATTTTTGAAATCCTATATAAAATGCTGATATGGCTTTGTAGTTACTATAGCTGTTTGGATCGCCCTTCTTAAAAATAGGAATGACCGTTGCTAGTTTTAATTTGCTAGGACAGTTGCTTCTTGATAAGATAAATTGATTAAAAATGTCAGTACTGAAAAAATTGTATTTCCCATTATAGACCAATTTCACTTTTACCAACAGTATCCAAGACAGTTTAAAAGTGCAAGCCTGTAGCAATCGTAAACTCCTTGGAGGAAGGCATTTTACAAGCTGTTAATTTGAATTTTGTGAGAGCAAGAGTAATGTTATGGCTGTTTTGAACCTGGTCAGTGAGATATAATGTTCTTTTCAGCATTAGGCTTAAATTTAATCTACCGGGCGCTCGTTGGTCAATTAAGGAAGGTGGTATCGCAGTGGAGTGTGCTGATGGTTCTCCTGCTCGTAGCTTGACTGAGGTGTATTCATTCATACAATTCCAAATAACAGACACATATTCTTGGACTTGCTTTTTTCTGATAAGTTGGGTGTTTCTGTGATTCCTGGTGTAGATAACATTTTGCCAAAGAGTGTGCACCACATACATCGCTTACTGTTTTAGGGTGGGACTTGTCCGTATGTCTTCATCTTTTGATGAATTTTATTATGATTTTAAGTATGCGGATCATACCGTCATAAATATTTTTTTCGCATCTGTCAACTGGGAGTTGGAAGTGTATCTGTCGCAGCTGAGACGTTTCATTTAGTTATTCAGAGTTGCTTATCATTGTTTGTACCCAGAAAGCATATCAAACGCCCCTCCCCCCTTTTCCTAGATGGTTCAGTCCTGTTTTGAAAGATCTCATTTGTAAAACAAAAATGTATCATAAGCATTGTGCTGACTGGATCTTACCATGAATATCAACTCTTTTCTGTTTCTATGTCGCACTGAATATGATAGGTGCTACTCATTTCACATGCAGGAAGTGGTGGACTCACTTCCTTGATACAAAGTACTTCTGAAAAGATATAAGAGATAACCGCAATTCTAATGGCTATCCGGAGTCTGTGTCTGGAGACACTGGGCAGGAGATTGTTAGATAAGGTTTAAGGCTGTGTGCACGTGAAAGTAATTAAATTGAAAGCTTTGTATTTCGTGCAAAATCTTTAATAGTAATACAATGCAGAGCGCTTACGGCCTTAGGCCATCATCAGTGCTTCTTTGTCAGGAACCACCACACTCGATTCAAACAATCAAACTCTTGGACACCACATAGGTTAAACATTGAAGTTAAAATTAAATTAAAATTACATCACAAATCACATAGAAAGAGAAGCTGTTATAACCCATTATTCAAATTTTTAAGGAGTCAGAGCGGCTACATCTTTAGCGACTTGACCCTTTGTGCAAAAGTTTGATTGTTTGACTCGAATGTGCTGGTTCCTGACAAAGAAGCACTGATGATGGCCTAAGGCCGAAAGCGCTCTGCATTGTATTACTATTAAAGATTTTGCACGAAATACAAAGCTTTCAATTTAAGGAGATTGTTGACCTGTTTAGGAAGTTTTTTTCAAGTGTCTATAATGACTCAATCTGTACAATCCCTGATTACCGGTTTCCGAACCAGTTTGACGTTTCTGTCAGTGAATTCTCCTCCTCGGAAGTGTTTGCAAATATTTCAGAGCTCCCAAATAAGTTCTCATGTGATCCTGATTCTAACCAAATATTTTTCTGAAACAATGTGTCTTTACCCTAAGTAAACCATTGCAAACATTATTTAACTTATCTCTGATATTTTGAAGCATAACTTCATTACCCCAATATTTAAGTCCGGAAATCCCAGTAATATTAGAACACAGTGGCAAAGCTGTTTGATAGCATGCGTTATGATCAACTTGCTTGGAGTTGTCGTAAAGGAACTGATAATTTAGTGATGTATAAGGTAGATCTGATTGCGGCCTTTGAGAAGAAACTTCAGTTTGACTCCGTCTATACTGACTCCTTGAAGGCTTTTGACAGGGTAAATTTTGAGTTGTTATTGGCAAAACTACGGGCTATGGGGTTTAATACATCACTCATTGCAATGGTTGAAAAGTTTTCTTGAGGGTAGGTTGCAGAGGGTTCAAATTAAAAACTTTGTTTCCACTCCAATTAGAGTGGTGTCGGGAGTGCCTCAGGGCTCACTGTTCCCCCTTTACTCTTTAATCTCTTTGTCAACGATATAGCAAGTATGATCCAACATTCAATGGTCCGCATGTTTGCAGATGATCTCAAGATGTACAGAACGATTGAGCAGCGGGAGGACTCAGTCAGGCTTCAGACTGATTTGAGTGCTCTTTGGGATTGGTCCCAGACCAATAACCTGACATTGAACGTCAAGAAGTATTGTTATATAAGCTTTTTCAGAGGCTATAAAAAATTCAATTCTGAATATAAAATCACGAGAATCTTAAATGTGTGGGGGTTGTCAGGGCCCTTAGAGTACGGTTTGATGAAAATCTATTTTTTGCAGAACATGTGTCTGAGATTTGAACATTCTGAGGTGTGTGATGAGAAACTGTAGTGAACTTTCTGCGAACACAGCTAAGAGTCTTTATGTCTCACTGGTGAGATCCAACCTCGAATATTCTACAATTATGTGGTCACCTGAGTATCGGACATATATTGATTCGTTGGACGGGGTGCAGAATAAGTTCATGCGACGTGCGGCTTTTAAAATGGGGGTGCACTTTGATGACTACCATAGATCTGAGATGCTCCTCAGATTGAATTTGAAGACCCTTGAGAGGAGGCGCCTGAAGTTTGATTTGTATTTTGTCTATAAATTGCTTAATAGGCTAAAGGATTGTCCCCGTCTCCTCTCCAAGGTGAGTCTGAATGTTCGAAATCGTCATTTGCGTAACTTCGATGTCTTCTCCGTTCCTTTTCACGCAACTAATTATAGTCGCCACTCCCCTGTTGACAGAAAGCTTCGATTGCTTAATAAACTCGATGTAGACGTTTTTGGTGGCACCCTATCTATCTTTAATAGACAGCCCAAATGTATAATCTGGCAGTAGGTATTGTGATACGGTTAGACTCACATTATCTGGCCTTGAAAATGTATTTAATTACTGTCATTTTGTAGATTTGCTATTGGATTTAATATTATATTTGTATTGTTTGTAAGAAATGGAGGTAACCCGTGAATTTAATAAATAAATAAATAAATAAAATATAATGTCAGCATACTGCCAGCCACAGAGGTGTCAAAATGACCCTGTATGTTCAGCAAAAAAATTGGTTATGTTCATCCTATAGTATAAAGGATTTATCAGTGAAATGCTTCAAAGATAGGGTTAAGAAAGTGTTGCTTAAAAACCCAATTTATGATACTAACTATGTTTTAAAAGTGATTCTTTCAACAAATGTGGTTGTCTGGATGTTGTATCTGAGGGGTCAAGGAGTTTTAATATGTGTTTGTGCTTTTAATGTTTCAATAATTTTAATCTGTCAGTGCTTACAAGTATCATGCCATTGTATTGTATGTCGTGTGTTATCCATGATAATATTTATGACACATGTATTTTAACGAGAATAAATTTAATTGCATAAAATGATTAACATTTATAGAGAAATACATTCGAAATTGACGCAGATATACAATTTAAAACAGCCTAGAAATTATGAACAGCTAAGACACTGAGCAGCACTGTATACATTTTTTTTTTCCATCACATACATTGAATTGTAAATGTGTATTGTGTATCTATCTGAGTTTTGTCTGATTTTATCAAGTAATACTCCACGGAAAATCGCGATTTTTGGACAATATAGTGATGGACGATTTTCCTGGACCTGTGTTGTGTTGCATGGTCTACCACTGTTGTGCAAGACATGTAACAGGTGTACCACTTTTTGGGTGCCTTCTAAATGAAAAAACGGTTGTTTATGTTATCCAAAAACACTTGATTTACAAAAAATTGGGCCTACTATAGTACCATCATTTCAGGAATATTTTACTTTTATATTTTATTTTGTGACAAATTCGCTTATTCTTATTGTGACAGGCCGGAAATTGGTTCATACCGAATATCAACCTCTGTACCATGGCTTCAAACTGTGCTATATGTCAAACTGTTTGTATCTTTAAACGCCGCCCAAATGCTAAAGAGGGTGAGCTTTTTGGTGTTAATTGCGACCGTTGTAAACTCTTTCACTGTAAGGACTGTGCAAACTTGAGTACTATGGAGTCTGATGCTCTACTTCTTCAAAACCGAACTATTATATTTTTTTGCAATGGTTGTAAAGCGGGTCTTTCGGATGCCGAGCAGTTATCTTTGCATTGCGATCAACTCAAAACTGATTTGGTTAAAAAGGATACCTACATCAACAATCTTGAAATTGACTTCGAAGATCTAAAGCTGAGCCTCAGGCAGGAGATTGACAGACTTATAAATGACAACAAATTAAAGGATGCGCACATCAAGCGACTTGAACGACGAACGGAAACATTGGATGATGAGGTTTTTGAAGTTGAAAGGAACTACATGATCACCATTCAGTCGCAAAAAGAAGAGTTGATTGGTGTCAAAAAAGAAATAGTTGATATGCTCAAAGTTAACACCTATCTAGCGAAGGACATCAAAGCTAAGGCAACTAAAATTGAACTGCCCTAAAAATTTCTAACATTACTCTACTCGATAATATTTCCTCTTTAACAAAGGACAATGACCAACATCTACGGGACTTGATGGAATTAAAAAATGAAACAAACTTAACGCCGCCTATATCAGACTGTGCAGATGTGTGTACGCAGACTGAATTGTTTACTGTTGCTTCCGAGGACAAGAGAGTCGTGACGAGTGTGTCGAGTTTGGACGTATCTAGCAGGCATATCAATGTTTTAAATGATATTAGTAGCAACAAAAATCGCATACTTCTACTCTGTGATCAGATGGGAAGGGGATTAGATTCAACAATAAGTGATAAACTTGGAAGTAAATATATGGTTCAGAGCGTAATAAAACCTTTTGCTCTATTCGAAGATGTTGTGGAAAATGTTGCACTTTTAATTGAGAATTTTAGTAGGGATGATTACTTAATTATTTTTGCAGGATATAATAATTTTTGTAAGGAAAGTTTTCCAAAATATCAGTATGTTATAAATAGGTTGAAGATGTGCGTCCATACCAATGTTATTGTCCTATCGACACCTATTTGTTTTGGAGTGCCAAGTAAGTGTTATGATTTTAACAATAGGATAAGTAATCTTGTATATAACTTCGATAGGTTTTCAGCAAATAGAATGTCTTTCATAAATAGTTGTAATAAGTTGGGTAGGAAGCAATCCAATATGAAATTGACCGAATTAATTAGTAATGTTATAGCTTCGTCGTGCAACAAGAGTTTGATCTACATCAATATTATTGATAACGCATACAGTCAAGCTCCTTTCGATAGTTATTTGTTGAATTCCTCAAATAGTTCATCAACTAGAGATGATCGTGATGTATCACACTATGCATGTAGTGATTCGCATAATAACACTTCACCTAATGTCTCTGGAACAAATTTTCATCAAGCTCAGATAGAACTAATAGCCACTTAACAAACAAGGTATCGGTATTTTACCAGAATTGTAGGGGGATTAAAACCAAACTGCATAATTTAAAGTGCAACATGCTGATTAATGACCATGATATAATAGGTATAACCGAAACATGGTTGAACGAATCAATAAATAATGCAGAGTTTAGTTATGACAATAGGGTTGTGTTTAGGAAAGATAGAAATAGGGTTATCACTGACAAATCACAAGGCGGTGGAGTTTTGCTGGCTGTTAAGAGTTGCTTTATGGCTACTGCAGTGAACATTTTTGATGCTGATCAGGAAGCAATATGTGTGAAACTCAGATTGGGCACACATTCTTATTTATTTGTAATAATAGTCTACTTCGTCCCAAATAGCGCTAGTGTCTTGTATGAGCAATTTTTTGAGAAGATAGAATCTAACTTGAGTGGGAAATCTAAATCCGAATACGTTATAATTGGCGACTTTAATATTCCAAGTTATGTAAACCATCTTTCTTGTAATGACGCTTTAAATACTCTTAAATCTTTCCTGTCATTTAATAATTTAGTTCAGTTAAATCAGGTCAGAAATGGTAACAATGTTGTTTTTGATCTCGTGATTTCCTCTTTTGATGGTGTGCGGGTCGACAAAACAGATGATGCTTTGGTTCCTATTGACAAACATCATCCATGTCTGAGCGTATGCTTGAAAACTAAAAAACGTGTTGAACAGTGTAAATTTGTATCAACAACGAAACTAAATTTTAAAAAAGCTGATTTTTTGCTAATGTATAGACTTTTCAGAGACCAAGACTGGAGTGACTTTGAGAGCTTTCTAGATGTCAATTCGGCATTGGAGTATTTTTATGCCAAACTGGCCGACTTGTTTGAGAAATGTGTTCCGAAGTCAACTCAGATAGATAAAAAAATACCCAGTCTGGTTCAATAAAGAGATAATTAACCTTCTTAAACAAAAACATAATTCTTTTCTCAAATCTAAGAAACTCAAATCTCACTACTGGACACACAAGTATTTTTCTTTTAGAAGCATCATTAAAAATAAAATTAAAGTTGCACATTCTAAATATCTACAGGATGTTGAATCAAGCTTAAAAATGAACCCTAAAATCTTTTGGTCTTTTCTAAAGACTCTAAAGGATTCTCCTGATATTTTGGAGGAAATGTCTTTTGGTGACAAAATTTATTCGGGTTCTCAAAATGTAGCCGATGGTTTTGCTGATTTTTTTAAATCAGTTTTTATCAATGACGAAGATATAGGCTGCACAGCGACCAAGTCTAAGTCATTCTTTTGTAGCAGGTTAATCTCCACGCAAGAAATAACGAAAGCAGTGAAGAAAATTAGGGCAAATAGGGCGGTTGGCCCCGATGGGATCCCGACTTATATCTGGAAGGGTTGTGGTGAGTACTTGTCCAAACCTTTGGAATATCTGTTTAATTTAATCTTAAAAACCTCAGTTTATCCTGATCAGTGGAAAGTTAGTAAAATAATTCCAATTCACAAGGCGGGAGCCAGACATGAAATAAATAACTACAGGCCCATAAGCATTGTAAGCGCGGTTTCAAAAATTTTTGAGATTGTTATTTTCGAACGATTATATGATGAAATCTCTGGTTGTCTCTCAACATGTCAACATGGATTTTTACCTAAAAAGTCAACATTTACTAACTTAGCCTCCTTCTGTCAGTTTGTGCACGAAGCTATCAACAACAAATCTCAGGTGGATGTTATATATACACTGACATGGAGAAGGCATTTGACAGAGTCAGGCATTGTGTAATATTGAGATCTTTGTCTGATTTGAATGTTTCTCTATATCTTCAAAATTTGATTAAATCTTATTTGAATAGTAGGTTCCAGTATGTTGAGGTCAAAGGATGCAGGTCGGTTATTTTCGCGAGTACGTCGGGAGTTCCTCAGGGATCCAACTTGGGTCCTCTTTTGTTTTTGGCAGCCGTAAACGGTATGGCCGGTGGTATCAAGAATGCTCTGGGGTTGTTGTTTGCAGATGACTTTAAATGTTTCTATCAGATTGATTCTGTTGAGGATTGTGTGACCCTACAGAATAACTTTTGCACCGTGGTTGACTGGTGTGATTCGAATAGCTTTAATTTGAATGTAAATAAATGTGCGTGTATGTCTTTCACATTGAATCATAATATTATTGGCTATGACTATTCTTTAAATGGAGTCAATTTACGGCGAGTGAATCAGCATAAGGATCTTGGTGTAATCTTTGACCCAACATTGTCTTTCTCTAGCCATATAATATCTAAAATTGATAGTGCACAAAAAATAGCAGGTTTTATTGTCAGGAATACTAGAGTTTTCAGCACGGATGTTTGCTGGCATCTTTTTGATAGCCTTGTGTTGCCAGTTTTGGAATATGGCAGCATAATATGGTCCCCCCAGTATAGTGTTTGGGTAACATTTATTGAAAAAGAGCAGAGAAGATTTTTGAAGTGCATGTATTATAGGAAGTATGGCGTATATCCTCAGAAAGGGTGTGACAACGAATACCTTTTAGGACTCTTTGGCAGGCTTTCGTTAGTAAAAAGAAGAATTAAAATATTACTATGCACTTTATTTAAAATTTTGAAAGGTGAGATTGACTGCCCCGAAATTCTTGGTAAATTACCTTTTGTTGTCAATAGAGTCAACTCGCGAGGCTCAAATGTTTTTTATCTGGCCCATCCTCGAATAAGCCTATACAAGAACTCTCCAATTTACAAAATGTGTTACTTTTTTAATTTGTATGCATCTGATATTGATGTAGATACAACTAGTCTTGGTCAGTTCAAAAATTTGGTCGACGATAAGCTGAGATCGACCAGTTAATAAACCAAAGATTCAATTGTAGCTGTTGTGATCATTGTGTGGTTGTGTTAGGTATGCCTATTTATTTGTATATGTATTGTACTTTGGCTGCAAATGACTAATCTTGTGTAAGCTTAGTTATGTACTGCACCCAGTTTTATAATGTTAAAGCCGTTTGACTTGACAGTATTTTATCGATGTATTTTGTTTATTTGAGTTTTAATTCGAGTTTACTTGATTGTCTTTCTTTGTTTGATTTTATATCTAGATTTAAGATGTATCTGTAATTGGCACCAGTGCTGTTGATACGTATGTAATAAATAAATAAATAAATAAAAAAATGTGTTCTATATGATTCCTTTCTTCCTAAAGCCAAAGGGTTGGGTTAGTTACGTATCCAACACAAAAATGGCAATGGGTCCTTAAAGTTTAAGTTTAGCAGTAAAGATCATGCTTTAGGTATAGTCCATGGTCGGGCCAAACTGAAGGGTAGAAAAGAAGCTTTGCATATAATATCAAAGTTAAAAACAAAAACAGTGCTGGGTTCGATGAAATTTCCCCAAACCTGCTGAAACACTGCACAGAGGAAATGTCTGGGCCGTTGGGTCACATAATAAACAACTATTTTAATTATGGGGTATTTCATGATGAACTAATATTAGCCATTGTTAAAATCATGTACAAAAAAGGAGCCAAATGCCAACTATAAAACTATAGACCAATAAGCCTATTACCTAGCTTTTCCAAAGTGTTTGAAGTGACAAAGTGCACCAGGCTCATGCACTTTCTCTCACCAGTAGGGTTAATAAGCGGCCCCCAACATGGCTTTCTCAAGGGCAGGTCAGTCGAGACAACCGCCGAGACGGTTCTCATTGAGTCGAACGACCGGAGATACTTTCTGAGAAGAGGCAGCTTCTTCTTGGTGTACCTTAGGGCAGTGTCATGAGTCCTCTGATTTTTATTATCTATATGTTAATAATCATGCAAATGAAATACTGGACGACAGTTCCTGCCTTGCCAACTTTTCAGATGACACGAACTTGTTGGCGCTTGCTTCCGAGCTCTCAGATCTTCTTCTAATCTCCTCTGAAAGATTAAATGCAGTACAAGACAATCTAATTGTCTCTGCTTTCACACTAAGAAGAGGAGCAAGGACACACAAAGTTCCTGGGCATATACACTGACCAAAATCTAGACTGGGTGGAACAGCTCACCAGTGTTTGTCACAAGGTCAATGCAGCATGCTCTTCCCTAAGGATAATGTCTAAATTTCTCAATATTGACCACCTCAAAACAGTGTACTATGCTAATGTACATTCAATTCTCAGATATGGCATCGTCTTTTTGGAAAGGAAGCAGCGATGCAGCAGAGAGCTTTTATAGCTCAAAAAAGAGCAATAAGAACAATGCTAAACTTAAAGACAAGGGATTCGTGTAGGGGAAGGTTTAAGAGTTTGGGTTTTCTAACACTTACTGACCTCTACATGTGAGTGTATGCTATTTCTTTTCAAAAATAGAAGGAGAAGTTTGCTGAATTTTAGTCACAAAATAATATACCTACTAGGATTTTGGGGCTCAATTTCCCTCAACAACGAGTAATGGCCACTGAAAAATGTCCTACCTATTCCTGTATAAAGTTTTTTAATAAATTACCTGACTATGTTAAATTGAACAAACACTTCATTAGCTTTAAGAAGAGTGTGAAGGATCTACTTTTGAAGATTGAATCCTATACAGTTCTAGAGGATTTAGATTATGTGTTTTAATTTTTTGTGTGATTTATGTTAAGGTGTTGTATTATAAGTTTCTATTGGCATAAGATTTACTATTAAAACATTTCCTCTACTGATGCTATTATTACCAATTGTACTTTATGCATGTTTGAATTGTGCAATTTTTTTATTAATATAGACCTTTTGATTTGATTTGATGATTTCCTTTTTGATTTGACACATTAATCTTTATCAGCTGGTATATTTTGATGGCAATATGTAATTGAGCCCTTGCCCGTTGCTAAATAAGTAAGAACCAACTTATTAGTGAAAAAACACCCTTAACCCCGATGATGCGGCAATAAACAGTGTCAGGTATCAGCCACAGTTAAAAAATCTAAGGCTTTCATTTATGCTTTAAAATGGACACTGCACTATACGAAAATCATGGTTACCTTCAAAGTACTAAGGTCAAGCCGAGTTTTTTGTGCTTGCAACCACCGCTCATCCTCAGAATCCATGTCATAATCAGGTATCTCTTGTTCCATGGTAAAAGCTAAAAACAAACAGAAAATTTTAATTCTAGTTGATCGTGGTTTGTGCTAAAGATAAACAAAAATATTATTATTTTTAATCGAAATTCATCATGTTTTTCAAGCCATTTTCAATCAACTGTACTAATTAAAAACGCATATACTACATATATATATTATTCACAGATTCATCAAGAATATTCAAATATAGGATATAATTTTGATATTTTACTGTTGCCTCATTACTCAATAGTATAGAATAAAGAAGCTGTCAATGATAAAAAAAGAGCTGCAAAATTCAATTCTCTTGAAATTTTTTTGGTTAAGTTAGTTAAGCTATTTAAATACGGACCACTACAAGGGTTATATAAATACTGGGTATCTTTTAGGGACTAGTCACCATTTTCATCGCCGCGGTCCTACGGAATGACTTGCCTGATATAACACCTCCGGAATTCTTGTGTTGTGCGATTGTCTAAGATGGATCAACTCTGAATTTGTCAGCGGTTGACACAAGTTTGTGAAAATACCGATATTATCAATTCAGGAAAAAAGCGCTGATGGGGGGGGGGGGGGGGGGGGGGACATGTTTGCTCGCCCCGCTTATTAGAGCGGCCACGAAAAGCCTACTAAATCGCCTCTCTGATCGAGAGTGTCTATGACAAATTTTCAATACATACAGACGGCTCTTGTTGGAAGGAATTATTCTGAAGTAAGAAAGCAAGACATCTAGTCCTAATATTTTCATTCAATGTTGTGTTCACATTCTCGCATGATCCCCTTACCACATAACAGAAAATTCGGGCTGCTGGGCGCCAAAAGTCAGTAATCAGATGTTTCTATTAGACTCGATCCTTTTGAGCAGCCCTCTATGATGTGTAAATTTATTGTCCTGAAGAGCAACGAACAGAATTACTAGTCGGGTATTAGCAAATACAGAGAGATAGTAAATAAGAGTGGGCCTCAAAAGAACATTCAAGTCTTTGTTTTCTTATACAGAAATAGGGTGCTCCTAAACTACATGCCAAATAAGCATATACCTACCTAAAAACGTGTCGTTTTGAGACCGTAGCTTGTCTCTAGTACAGAGTATGGCAAAAATTAATACAAATACAATAAAAATTAAAATATTAAATGTGGAAATTAATTAGATCAGTGATTGTAAAACATATTTCAGGGCAATATATACAAACTTTTATATTTATTTGCCTCTTACAATATTTATTTATTTATTTTATATTTATTTAATTACTTTATTTCAATGGGACAAAAGCCCACTAGGAAATAGGACATCTTAAATATAATTTTTAATTATTAAGCAACTTAACAACAAACAAAAAACAAATATAAATATGAGCACAATAAACAGCAATGGGTTGGCACATTGAAAAAGAGAAAAGAAGAAAGAAAATATAAATAATAACAATAATAGTACGGAACAGAAACTACTAAATAATGGTAATACCCAGCGAAAAAGAAGACTTGACAGATGAGATCAGTGACAGGGCAACAAATGATTGGATTTTGGTCAATAGTAATAAAAAGCTAAAACCTACAATAGGTCGCCCAAATCCTGTCAGAGGTACAAATGAAAATACTTGTAGCATTGTCCCTGCTCCAAAAATGGCCTGGATTTTTCTGTCTGGATTGGATCCAAAAACAGAAACAAAGGATAACATGAAGCATCTAAAAAAAAAACAATCTCTCTGAAAAGGCGGTGTGTGTTGGTGTTGTTGAGAGGTTTTTTGGATATTTGAGTCAACCAGACTAGATTTATGTCTAGACAATGCATTTGTCAATTTTTCTACGGATGACCTGCCTGCTCAGAACATCGAGCTGGATCTCTCTGATCACAGCTGCTGACATTCAGGACATCTACTGGGAGACCTCTTCCTGTAGAGGAGACCAGGATATGCAGACCTATTACACAGGTGGGTCTATTGAGGTTTTACAATCTCATAGAGGAAGCCTCTTTCGATTTCATAAATGACCAAAACATGGATGTCAACCAGAAGTTCACTAAATTCATGCATGCTTTAGAAATATCTTATTTGAAAGCATTTCCTCAAAAAACTTATTTTTCTAGATCAAACTAACCAGGGAACACTGCTTGGCCCACTGAGAATTTGAGAAGTATGCGCGATCATTTGAGGCTCCTGGGTGAAATAAGCCGGCAGTACAAATGACCTGCTGATATTAAAAGCTATAAATCTTTCAGGAAAACTTATAGGAATGCTATCCAAGCGTCAAGGGTCCAAACAAATGACAATGTCATTGGTTCAGCAAAAAAAATCCCCAAAAAGCCATGTGGGACATTATCAATAAGACCAGAAATAAGATTGTTGAAAAGGATATAAACTCGGGTATCTCGCCTGACGATTTCAATCAATATTTCTGGACATTTATAATAAGGAAATGTCTAGGGACCCACGTTGGGTACATAGGGCAGTCAACGTGTTAAAGAATAAGAAATTAAAACGTTAGTATATCAGCTAATTAAAAACATCAAACTAATAATTAATATATCTGAATTCCCTTGACCTTTTTATTTATTTCATTTATTGTTAATTTTGTGCTTTGGGGAACAATCAAAAAAACTATTTTGCTATCTACATGGAACAGCTAGGACACAACCTCACTACTATTATCAACTTCTTAGAAACATAGCAATTAGAATAATATCATTTGATAATTCCATGAACTGCCACAGATATTTCCCCAGAAATAAATGCTTAGTCATAAAACAAATATCCTTAATCCCCATATTGTTTGCAATGATATTAAGATGTAAAGTGCAGCGCGGCAAAATTCCGAGAATTTTTAATTTAGCCAATATACTTAAGTTTCAGTTTAAATTTGCCTCAGCAGAATACGATTTTGGTCTCATTTTATGTTTATTAATTAAAAACGTATTATTTCACCTGCTTAATTTCAATTTAAAGTTAATCTAGCAGAACCACATGTATATTTTATAATTATTATTAGGTATTATACTAATATTTTATGCTATCCCCATTTGCATACACATACCATAACTACTTCAGTTTAGTGCTTTGCTGTTTACACACAGTGCCGCAATTAATAAAAGCCCAAAATCAGTATAGAATTATGGACTATATATAACTGAAACATAAAAGTGTAATAGTAAAAACATATATGTGATTCTGCTGAAGTCGGTTTATGCTCACACTAACTCAGCAGGACTACAAGTTTTTACATTAAAAACCACGCAGGATGCCTCTAAAAGGTCTATTTAAAATTCTAGCCCAAATTCAAAAGGCTTAAATATGAAGATTTACCTTAGTTCAAAAGTTGATAGTTTAAAATTTATTATTTTTTTATGCTTAAGAATAGCATGATTTGGACAAAATTTGATGCCTAGAGGTTTTTAGGATGAGAAATTGGAAAAGGTTTATAGTTTGCAGAGGGCGCCACCAGCAACACTATAATAAAAATTTGCTGTTTTGGTTTGTCGTTGACTTGCGTGTGATATTCCTATTGTTTCTGCCAGTTCATTGTAACCAGTCTCAGCATGCTATGTAAATTATTTTATTGTTGGGCCCTAAAGAGCTCCAAATTTCTTGGACCAGTCTTAAATAAACCTGGAAGTGTGAAGGGGGGCTACCATGAGCTTCAGTATGCAATAAAACATTTCAAAAATGGTTGGTCTAAGCAACACCTACTAGCTATACCTTTTTTTGACAAAATATGCCAAGGAATAAGAATTTATAACTAAAAATGCACAAAAAAGTTATAAAGCTTTAGATTAGGGAAAGTACTGCTGGTGGCGCTCTCTTCAATGTACATCAAAACAGTGATCAGACCCCGATTTCTCATTGTAAAAAACACATAAGTATAAGATTTCGCGCGAATTATTCAATTGCAACTATTCAGATCAAGATTTACAAAATATAATAACATTTGACACAGTGTATTTCAGAAAGTATTTAATTTTAAGATAAATTGTGCTGGATTATTATCTTTTAGCCTAAGGAATTTGTGCTAGCATTATGTACACCCTGTATAGGTTTAATTATTCGAATTATTGTAAGTAGTTCTAATCAGAAGCAGACTTCGCTAAAGTTCTCCCCATTGGGCTACAATTTATACTATTGGTGTTTGTTTATTTTTGTTCACTTGTTAGTGTTGAGCGAGGCATTAAGTAGCTGATTTTAAGTAGGAGCTGTTGGGGCTTAAGGATGTCATTTTTGAGATGCTCTGTAATTTAGGCTTCTTGCTATTAGCTATTTGTGCTAAATAAACGATTCTAATAACAATTAATAATGGATATATCCAGATCAGCTATAGGTATTTATTATTGTTCGGAAACATATATGAAAAATCTAATGCAGCGCACCTGCCAGTTGGAAGCCAACAGACTTCTGGTTGCAGAGGAGGCAAGATTTATATTACAAAATTGAATATAAATCTTGCCACAGCATCGGATAAATACTTTTAAGAAATAACTTTGAACCCTTTTTTGTCTTATACTGATTAATGTCCACCCATTTTCCGAATCCGTTAGAGCATTTGAAAGCACGCTTATCACACTGTAAAATAAATTATTCATGGTTAGTGTGCTCTCACACATTAAAATGAGATAAATTAGTCCGAATCGAATATACTCCTGATAATTCACTTCTGAATTATAAAAACCCTACACATTCCTTGTTTAAAGGATAAAAACATTCGATTTCATTACTTTTAACCATTTTCCAACAAAATGATTGCATCTGTTGTCCAATCATTTTAGGTTTCATAAAATTGAAAGTAATTAGCTAATTGAAAATTCAAATTACTCTGATTACTAACCTAAATGTGATAAGTTTTTCCTTAATCATTATTCTTTTCAGGTCTGGTAAAGTTCTCGACCCACAGAATTTCACAATTTTTTTTTTAGTAGAAAGCTCTCGTTATAGAAGCTTAAGAGAAAAAAATCTGAAGATCCCCCCATTTGAGTCGAAAAAAAGCCCCCAAAGTTTAAGTTTTGAGGTTAATTGACCTAGAACGGCGAACTGTCACTCTTACTTTCACAGGTGTAATGTGAAAATAAGGACAATTTAGTAATTTTTTTTATCATTCTACTAATATTTCACTTCTGTATGGCCCTCCGCTCGCTCAACCAACAGGAACTACCCGGCATGCCCAAAATCAAGAAAAAACTTATTTTTTGGACTTAATTTGTGATTTTTTAAAGAAAAAGTGTATGATTCACCGATTTTTGTATTCTAATCTGTTCTATTTAAGGTAAGCTTTCAAACAAACCGAAGAAAAGTGCAAAATTCTGTGAGTCGTGAGCTTTATCAGAATCCTTGTTTTTCAAGTCCAGATTAATTAAAAAATCACCAAGAAAATGAAGTTCAATGTAAACATGCCAGGACAAAGAAATTGGGTACATATACATTTGGTCATGTTTTCTGCATTGTTTCAAATATTGTTAGGAAAAAAATCAAATCAAATTTACATATATATCTTCCATGACGCCAAAAAAATACTACTATGGAAGATAAGCATGTAAAACAATACATGTATACTTTACAGATTAGAAAACTCTAATTTTCTTTTCATTGCTAAATGAGGTATTTATTTATTGGCTTTTTTTTATCTTGGTATTGAAAACATCAAACAAGTTCAGTTTCCATTTAAAAGTCATGGTTGAGATGATGGTAATTTAAAGAAATAAGAACATTATGTTAAAACAATAATTTTATTAATTTATTTTACAAATTTTATCAAACTGTTAATATCCAGAAATGACACCCTGTATATGTCCATTTTGTTGTCATGACAACATTAAATGTTTACATGGTTTTGAAAACAAAACAAAGGTGTTTGAAGCGGAAAATTCGAAATAGTTACTAAATTGAGAAAGAAAAAGAGTGCGTAAAAGGTCCTTACGTTGCATGTGTATGAGCTGCCGAGGCTGCTTGTAGTTGGAAGGGTACACCTTGTCATAGAAATCCTTGAGGGGCACATCCGTGACTTCGGGCGTCGGGATAATAAGACCAGCGCATATTGCTCGTTGCAAGTGGTGCTCCTGTTAAGGGGTACAGGCTGTTTACTAAGGTAGGCTTTATTTACATACACTATACACTTGCCGTATCAAAACGGCAATGACAGCTCGTGCACCATGCACCAAACGATTTAATTTTAAATTCTAGGCGACAATCTGCCCTGTTTTGAGGCTCAGCATTGTTCAATAAGCCCCAAAACGAATTTAAAGTTGAATTCGCCGGTCGAACTCGGCGCCAAGCGCCATGTCAACATGGCGGCCAAGCTGTCGTTCGAACGTCTGGACCTAAACTTACGCATTCCTCCTCTTTCTGCATTCCCGTAGGCATTTGGGGCACAGCCCTGTTGATTGCTGAGAAATCCGGCAAGTCCGGAAGGTCCTCCGCCATGTAGATGGGCATGGGTTTGCTCGGGTCCAGGGCCCTCGCCCTAAACGAAAGCTTCGACATATTTGTTGATGAGGGCACGAAACGCGCGACCACGCCAACATAAAATCGAAGTATATACAGGCTTTCCGCCGCTCGGACGGTCCGAGTCCGGCACTAAACGAATATACGTGTTCCTTAGTATGTTCCCATCGTGTTTATTTACACGCACTCAGTCACAAATACGATAAAACAACTTTGAAACTTTCCATGTCGAGCGTGTAATACACAAAGCCATCATGGCGGCTCTGCGCCAGGGAACCATAGAAATTTACGAGGAACGTGCCGTGCGCGAATACCGTTCGCGCAAGACTCGGAGGGCGGTCCATTTGTTCAAAATATCATTTCGAATCTTTTTATGTTTCTTCTTCACTGAAAAAACCGTGGTAATATTAATTGCTAAAAATTTAGGAAATAACCTGCACATAATTATGTCTGAATTATTTAGACTAGTTCTTAAAATTACATGTCATGTCATTTGTTTGATTCATGTGGTACACAAATCCGGCCTGTGGTTTTACGAGAATGACCGAACGTCTTTACAAATATCAAATATGATATACAGCTTTAATACTTCTGTGAGGCCTTAATATTTTTTCTGTCACAATTATGGGGGGGTATATTCTTGTAATGAAGGAAATCGCCTCCAAATAGTCAAAATTAATTGCTTTTACGAGTTGGCGGGTGTCGAATCGAAATAGTCAAACTGACAGGTGACGACATTGACCAATGGTTTAGGAGGAGGGTGGAACGATATTAGTGAAAAATTCAAGGAGTTCCCGGAAGTGACATATCCACCACGTGTAGGTTTTTAATTTGTAAGCACGTTTAGTTGAGGTAACCACTGTAACCAGTTTTAATCAGTTAACCAGTTGCGGATCACGGACATACAGGTTTGTTCTAGCAGCGATTTCAAACGGTTTCAAACTGTAGCTGTACGGAGTTTGCGCATAGCCATATAAGCGACGTTTATATCGTTATGCGCAAACTCCGGACGGTTTGAAACCGTTTGAAATCGCTGCTAGAACAGACCTAATGTCACGGAGCAGCAAGAAAAGTACATTCACTACATTCTTTCAGTCTACTATTCTTGCTTCGTTGACATGGCGGAAACGCTAATCACGTTCCTTATCCATAGAGCTATCTATGTATATAATTTGGTATGTTCACAACCGTCTACGAATAGGGCTAAATTGTCAATGCGAAACCGAGCATGCGCAATGTTGAAACAAGAATAATAGGTATTATTATGGCTTTGCATGGCGCTTCGCTTGCTACGAGGGCGCAATCAACAAGAACTAACCAAAACTAACCCAATAAGGTTAACCCACACTAACCCTAAATTAGGAAAAAAAAGTAAATTTAAAAAATGAGCGAGTCAGCTAATACTCGAAACACTGATGTGTAAACATATCCTATATCGACATGCACAATTATTCTAACTCTGACCGGTATCTTCATTCTCGAAACAGTTTGTCTGCTGTATAGAATGTTTGGTTCTGCTCAACACGCAAATACCTATAAAACCCGACAAACAGGAAACGTACCATTAACAATACCCCACTCAACACAAATAGAAAACTCAATACTTTATAATGACAAAAAAAATTATAATCACTTGCCGGGTAGCACAAGATCATTGTCATTCAAGAAATTTAGACGGGTGGTTAGGCATTTGCTGTTGAAAAGAGCGTATTACTCACTGGGGGAATACTTTGAGGACAGCTTTGAGGAATAGTCTTATACCTTTCCTCTTTTTGTTTTCCGTCTCTTCGTTGATCAAAATATTTTTTGTCTGCACCCTCGATTAATTGTCTGACTTTTGCTTCACTTTGAACGGGGTTTGATCTCTATTGCGGCTGTATAAATTTTTATACCAGAGCTTGCTCACCTCTGTTGCAATTTCGATTTATCTACTGCACATTTGCAGCTATTTATTTATTGTTGACGTCTGTAAGAATCTAGCCTTTGCAGATGCGGTCTTTTGATAATAATAATAATAATAATAATAATAATGGTGAATATGATAATTATAGTAATGATGGTGATAATGATATTAATATACAATTCATTTTTGCTATATATGGTTGTTTGGTAACTATGAAGTTTTGGTCGTGGTTTTTTCTGTTTATATATTTTTTGTATCTCTGTATTTTTTTTTTAACTAGGTTTTAAGACATAGATAATTCCGATACATTCGGCCATATTACGCACGCACGATTTCGCAACAAAAATTTAGCCCTATCCCTAGACGCTTGTATGTATTCGTGAAAGGGATCGGCGGGTGCTCGCTTCACACTTTCCGCAGTCCCCAGATAAGCGACGATTCCTAAAAAATAAGCGAAAGGTTTGCCTATTAGCTGAATATCCACATACATGTCTACGCTGAAAAGTGTACATTGTTTCTATTGGAATTTATGCAGTAAACAACAAAAACGTATGTGCTGGCCTTATGCCAGATTAAAACAGATCGCTGTCGGAAGACGCTACACATGCATGAAAGCTTAGATTAGGTGAGAGTAAAGATACCGCGCATGACATTAAGCCAATGTACTGATATTGAAGCCTTTTCAGAGCGGCGGCCATTATCTATGTGGCAAACGCATCTATTGTTGTGGCGGTGTTATTTTGCAGTCATTTTGTGAGTTTTTGAACAAAGAGAGACAAAAACTAAGATTCATAATGATAAATTGTTCGGCGTATGGTTGCAAGAGTCGAAGTGAGAAGAAGGAGCCTGGAATTTCAGTTCACAGGTAATTATTGTCTGCTGACCTTGTAGTTTATTTGCATATTTCTTGTTTTAATAATAATGCATTACACATTGTGTTACCTCTGAGTATATCATGGTAGGGATGTTTATTTAATTATCGAGAGTAATTTGATACCCGATCTTGGATATTTTCATTCATCAAATAATCAATAAAGCCATAAATCTTCTTCAAGGAGAGTCATTCAACAGAGGCGTAGGTAATATATTTTTCATATTCTACCTATAAAATGGCTATATTATTTTACGAGTGAAAATTACTTTAACTTATTAATTATTATTTATTACTTATAATTTCAATTAATTTATTGAAGTTACACAGTAATTTATGTGGCAGCTAGTAACAGGCTTTTTCCCTTGATATCTGTCCTCTTCTTTCCTTGTCAAAGCATGAAAGCAATACATATGTCTGCGTACACCACTCAATATCGTGCCGGACGCTTCACGCTTGCGTAGTGTATTATTCGTTGCGATTCCAGCAACTCAATAGACGAGAGTCTCGCGACAGAAATCATTTTGGCTGCCGTCAAGGTCAAATGTTACAAATGCGGATACAGACATCAAATTCATTCAAAGAAAGGAGATTCTTTGTGAATGTATTTACACATGCAAGCTGCTGTATATATATTACAATAAGTAATATTTCACTTTTCGCATGACCCTTCGCTCGCTACCGCTCGCTACGGGGGCTCAAAAAAGGAAACTAACCATGGGATGGGCTAATCCAAATGTAACCCAAGACATACCCAAAATCATGAAAAAACTGTTTAGAAACTTAACCGTAAAAAAAAGCAGCGGGGTTTGAACCCGAGCCGCCGCCGATAGCCACAGAGTTGAGACCTGACCATCTAAACCTCTAGACCACGACGCATTTGTAATGCCACGACGGCTCTTGCTGCAAATTGATTGCATCACGAAGACATAGCGCGAATCTTTGACAAGGGAAGGGATGGACAGACAATCTCGCTTTACGGCAGCGCGCAGTACGTGTGATCAAAAATCGAACGGACGCCATTAATAGGAGCCAGACATTCAAAGCGGCACCTCCGTGTATTTTGGTGATTTTTGTTGTGGAAAACTCTCAAAATACTTCAATTTGTCCATAACAATATAGAGTTTTGTTGTTCTTATGGCTGTAAAAGTCGCAATGACCGAAAGGAGCCGGGAATTACTGTTCACTGGTAAATATATTCTACACCTAGTTCTTGCTGACGCTAATTTTTATTATTTATTTTCTTTGTGTGAGCTGAGATATAGATTATTTCTTGATTACGACTATACTTCAGGCTGCCTTTCTTTGTAATTTTATACTAGCTTTGTTAACATTTTCAGTTACGATTGCTAATAAGAATCACATAATTGCTCTTAAAAATGGCCGGTCGCGCACTGGCGTACATTGTTTTGATGTTTAAAGGAAATATATTTGTTATATTTCAATCATTGCATTTTGTGATTTAAGCCAGTAATAGAAGTATTATGGAGTATAAAATAACAGTTATAATTTAGTGACGAGAATGTACCTAATAAGACATATGCTTGCTGGGATTATAATAAAATATTCATGAAACGCCACTGCTCGAGAATACGTGGTTGACGACGCTTGACGCTTGTCAAATCATGGAGCCAACCCGTAACAGAACAGCTGCCGGTTTTACCCGTCCACTCCCTTCCCTTGTCAAAGCATGAAACCAATGCATATGTCTGCGTACACCCCTCAATATCGTGCCGGAAGCTTCGCGCTTGCGTAGTATATTATTCGTTGCGTTTCCAGCGACTCAATAGACAAATGTCGCGCGACAGTAATCTTTTTGGCTGCCGGCAAGGTCGAATGTAACAAATGCGGATACAGACATCAAATTGATTCAAAGAAGGGAGAATCTTTGTGAATGTATTCACGGAAACACGCTGCTGTAATATATTACAATAAGTAATATTACACTTTTCGCATGGCCCTTCGCTCGCTACCGCTCGCTACGGGGGCTCAAGAAAAGGAAACTAACCAGGGGCTAACCCGAGCCGCCGCCGATAGCCACAGAATTGAGACCTAACCATCTAAACTTCTATACCAAGACGACGGCTCTTGCTGCAAATTGATTGCATCACGAAGACATAGCGCGAATGAATCGCTCGAGTCAACACCACCTACACTAGATGGCGTTAGTATGCAATTGTAACATTCGACCTTGATGGCAGCCAAAATGATCACTGTCGCGAGACCCACGTCTCAATAGGCGCTTTAAAAAACTGGCCAATTTAATTGAATATCTTTGTTGTTCCCCGTTGGGATTTAAGACAAGACGTTGCCGGAACCGGGTCACAGGACTTGTGAGCTGTTTTAAATTTCATTATCATTTCACTCATGGCCCTCCGCTCTCTCTGGCCAAGGCATGCCGAAAATAAAAAAAAACTTTTTACAAACATAACTTAAAAAAAGCATATCATGCCACTAGAATCAAACTCAGGCTGCCGTATCAGAAACACAGCATCCAACCACTGAGCAACAAGACCACTGGAAAACAATTCGCTGGACCATAAAGATATGTTTGTCGACAACGTAATGCGAGAGCAACTATGAAGGCCTGTGACCGGGGGAGAGATTTCAGTTCGTAGTGCACTTGTGAATCCATCGGTTTAAAGACCTGCAATTGGCAAGTATATGGCCCTCCTCTCGCTCCGGAGCTCGAGAAAAGGAAACTAACCAAGTGCTAATCTAAGCAATACCCGAGAAAAACTCCAAATCCAGGAAAAAAACAGTTTACTTAGAAAAAAACCGACGGGATTTGAACCCGGATCACCGAAGTGAAGGCTAACTATGCAGCCCCTAGACCATCTGCTGACTTGCAAACAACTGGTTGCATCGCGAAGCCATGCATCACTTCACGTAGCTAGCCAATCACGCACCTCTCATTCAGAAGTGCACTATTAACTATAGCCAGAGGAAATACCCAGTGTGGGGCTTCTGTATACGCCGTTGGAAAAAGTCGGTGGTCGTGGTATGGTCCAGAGTCAGACAAGTTCGCGGTCACCCTGTAACATGGGTGTAACCTATCTGAGACGGTCGCCCCAGCTCTAGATAAGCGTGGATTGGATGAGCGTCTCGCGACAGTCTTGATTTTGGCTGTCATCAAGGTTAAAGCGTTTTCAACGCCATCTAGGGTAAGTGGCGTTGACTCAAACGCTTGCATTCGATCATATGCATTTTAAGATCCTTTACACAAATAGTGCACTATTTAAAAATCGACCTCCCCTATTGGTCGATCCATCTCGTATTACAGTATGTCTTCGTGATGCAATCAACTCCTGTCAAGAGCTCTCGTTACCAAAATTTTGCTTTATCTAACAAACCAGGATATATTTAACAACTTTGTAGGTTTGTAACATTCGACCTTGATGGTAGCCAAAATCAAGACTGTCGCGAGACACTCGTCGGACGTGGCCTGTACTGGCAAATTACCTCGAAGCAGCGCCAAACTGCCCCCTTCTTGAAGTGGGTTTGGAACTTTGGAAAAATGCACTAAAACGAAGTTTTATCCACAATACCCGACCAGAGTTATTGTACTCGACGCCCGTTTCGCTAACCATGTTTGCATCATCAGGAGATTAATCTTATCTTGTATTTAATGGAAGTTAATAGCTAGTTAATAATAAACATGATAGACCCCTTAAGTGCTTTATCAGAATAAAAATATATTTCGTTTTACAAAAGCCCTTAGCTAGAATTTTAACAGAACTTCTATATCCTTTTCTTGAAGGCCCAACAAGAAGATCAGCGTTGGGCGTTGGAAAAAGCAAAGTAAGATCAACTGCTGTATGCTGTATCATATATAGCCGAATACTTAAAATATTTTATAAGATAAAGATGGGATAACATGGAGATCTTAGAAACAATAAGTGTGAAAATTTTGCACTAATATAAGGCACTGACGGATTTTTGGTTTTCAAAACACTTTAAACCAGTTTTAGATGATTTTACATATTACTATCATAGATGTAATAGAAGAACAGGCATTCCACAAGAGAGTTTCATTATCTATCTCTCGAATAATTGCCCGTTACACCTTCGTGTTTGTCACCACCATACTTTCGCGACTGTTCGGTAAATGGATGTTACGCTTCCCATCTCTTTCCTTCCCTCAGTTTTTAAAAATGTATCTGCTACGTCATTACCTTTCCATCCAAATTCCTTACTTTTTAAACTACAAAAACATGTATGTATTTTTCCTAATTTTTTTTCGGTTTGTGGTGTTCTCTGAAAACAATTCTAAATTTTATATACATAAAAGAGCAAAAATTTCAAATTATTAAAAAGTTACGAATATATATATATTCACAGATTCATCAAACCATCTCAAATTTACAGAATAATAAACTCAACTATTAGTAACAATTTCCATCTGGTCTTGTTCAAATTCATTTTCTTCACCTTCACTTTCCTCATCTTCAAATTCTTCTGCTGGAACGCTATCTCCTTCCACCATATATTCTAAAGTATTTTCTTCCTCGGGCTCCGCACGTATTGAATCCAGTTGTTCCTCGATATCTTCAGGGAAAACCGACTCGGGATTGTCCACTTCTTCATCATCATAGTCTTCGTACATGGAATTCGAATTATCTGCTGCAAACTCTGTTAGTTCTATTGTGGACGATTTATCAGCTTGCATTCCTTCACTGTCGAATGCGTCATCCTCGGTTTCCAAGATAATTTCTTCAGTTTCCTCGGAAATGACGTCGGGGGGCATCATTGGCGTAACTTCAATCTGCTCTTCGGTTTCTTCGTTCAAAGTGCCGTTGACTTGTTTTCGGGCTAGCTTTAGAACGTGCATAATAACTTCATCCACCGTTTGGTTGTTTAGGAGCTCTTTTACAGCTTTGTCGTCGATCACCACCTGAAAATTGTTAGAAATCAACTCGATTAACAAAAGGTGAAGACTTAACTAGAACTGTACATCATGTTGAAAATATAAATGCGCTTTTCGAGTACATTATATATTTACTGAATAAATACGGTTTTCTAACCAAACAGAATAGCGATACGAACCGTAAAAAGAAGTTTGGCATTCTCCCTCATTTTGCCGATGTAGTCGAAGTCGCTTTCCAACGCGGGAGTATGTCCACATCTTCGAATAACCGATTCCAAAACTCGGTCCACCGGGGCGTCGGGGTGGCCGAATTCCGCAAGACAGTCTTCGTCCACCAGAAGACTCAATAATTCTTTGATCGATTCTGCAAAAAGAAGGCAGTTGATTTGTGTAAGATATGGCATAATTTAAATCATCAAATTTATACAGCAAGTATCTACCTACACTCTTACACATTTTAGAGACAAGTGAATGGCTATGGGATGCAGGATTTTAATTATTGCTTACCTGTCAATGTAAGTTCGTTCCAGACAATCGTATCTTTCAAGGCTTCTTTGTTTGAGGCATTCGACACTGCTCGAAACAATTGGGTTTGCAGTCTTTTTTTCTCAGCGTTCGCTACTATATCTTCCAGTACATCCCTAAATAAAAGTAGTAAATTGGTTATTTAATGGTTGCAATGTTCTATTGCAATTTTGTAATCTATACTAGTAATACCTCAGAAACGGATATCTCTACACAACAACAGTTGCGAGTGGAAATTTGGGCTTTGGCACGCTTTTAGGCAACGCTTGGGAGCAGTGACAATTCGATTTTCCGTTTTCGAGTTCATGTCCTTTTTGGGTTGCATTTCAAAGATTCCTCAATATCTCGTTTCTTGTTTCTCATAACCTTTACCGCGTACACACTCTACGCTAAATTAATTATGGATTTGATGCCTTGTCTAACAAAATTATATTTACGTTTTCACAACAACAATTTTGTTTTCCTAAATTTGACAAATATTTTTGTTTAATAATATGGAAATTGAACCATACTTGATATATGCTTCCAACCTGTTTAGCTTTAGGGACACACTGACTAAATGTTTCAAATAGAGCATAGAAGTTTTTTCGTTAGCTGCCTTACTTACATGATAATTGTATAAATGTGTTTTTAGTTTAAATTTGTGAAATAACCATATACATTTACCTATGTCTAGCGCGCATATGCCTCATTAAACAGTCCTTTCGTATGAAGGCCCTGCTGCACACCTCACAGGAAACTGGCGGCTCTTTTTTGTGAATGTTCTGATGGATTTTTAGGGAAGATTTCACAACAAAGGCTTTTTCACATATGTCGCACTTGAAGGCTGGAATTTGAAATATGTCAATTAACAACATTACAGAATTGAGACAAGTTTACAATATTTTGTATTATACATCAATGTTAAGCAAATAACCAAACTACTCTCTATCTATGCAGCCACTCACGTTTATCTCCACTGTGCGTCATTAAATGCCGATGGATATCTTCCTTACGGAAGAACGTCTTGTCGCAGCCCTTCTGCGGACAGGGGAGAGGCTCGGCCCCTTCATGCATGAACTTGATGTGCGTGGTGAGTCGCAGTTTCCGATTAAATGCGCGACTACAGTGCGGACAGGTGTAGGCGTTCTCCCCAGTGTGATGAAAGATGTGTGCGCGCAGCTGGCTTGCTTGGATAAACGCCTAGAATTGGAATTAGTTCCTGATGATGTAATGCATACACTGACTTATTATTAATAAAGAGAAAAACATCTATGACATGAATTTAACATAACCGTGCACAGCTTAAATTCTTAAAATATCTCAAATTGATGAGTTACTACCCTTTAGCGTAAGTGTAATAATTTTAAAACGCCGCGTCTCAAACAGTACCGTAGCTTTGTGATTTTCTGAAAATTTGTACCACTAACCTTTCCACAAAATTTACACTGATGCGGTTTTTCCCCTGTGTGCGTCCGCCAATGTCTGTTGAGAGTTTCTTTCGCAGCGAATTTGACACCGCACTGAAATACAAAATTCACATTAATATTTAACAATAGTTGAAAACATAGTAACTTTGGGCGAAAACTATTACAGTTACATTTTACCTGTGGACAAGTATAGGGCTTTTCCCCCGTATGTTTTCTCCGGTGCTTCTTCATGGCCCCGCTAGAGGGAAATTTTTTTTCACAGACATCACATCCATAAGGTCGTTCACCTAAAGAATAAAAATGATGTATGATTGCGGCCCTGTCTATTAAGCTGGACAAAAATAATCAAAACGCTAAAATAACAAGGCGACTTCGACTTAGAATAAAGTAGGGTACAAGTAAAAGGATGGTGCAATAAACCTGAAAGAGAAAATATATATGGGGTGTCAATTTGAAAACTTCCCACCCTTAATATAGTTCTTGCAGTTAAAAATATGAAAAATCGGAAAGACACGTCAATTCTATTTGTAAAGGAGACACTTTAAATCAATATTTTTAGTCTTCTTGTTTCAACACCCTAGAAAAGGTAGATGTCACCTTTAGAATCTTAAACGAAAATGGGGATCAAGTGGCACATCGTTTTAAAGGGCGTTCAATTCTCTTTTCAGTCGTACCCTTCTTTGTTGCTTTTTGTCCAGAGGTTTCCGAATAATCGCGTTTCAAAGTTGCAGAAACAATTAAACTTGTCTGCAGATTTTAGTTTTCAGGTTAGTGTTTACTCAAAAATTATTGCATTGGGTCTCCTTGTAGTACAAATTGTAACGGAATATAAGTTATCATATATCAATCTATTCCGCTCCCCTAAAGTCTATCTATTTATCAATGGTTTTCAATGTTCAGTATATTGATCGGCAGTGACACCCATCTGTGAATGGATATATTTCGCACAATTTAAGGAGAACAGGTACGCAGATTTATATACATAATTCGCGAATTCGTGTAATTACAGATTTCTTTGTCAAGTGATGCCATCTGTTCGGAAACGGGCTTATCTCGTATAGTTGGTAATGAAGGACGTAGTGCGTTGTTCAATACCTGTAAAATTAGCATCTAATCTACAATAGATTGCTACATTTAGCGTATGTTGAATGTTTCCTTAGTTTGACGCCGGGTTTCCGATAGCGGTTGTCACATGTTTTAAATTGCCCAATAAGAGCGTTGGAAACCGAAATAGGTAGAACGTACAAAATTTTGAAAGCAACGTGGGTCATCTTAGTGGTAATGGTCAAGCCGGTAAATGCGAATGATTTGATCTTAAAATATTCTATTCATCATGCATATTTTTCAATTGTCTTCATACTTTAAATACAGAATTGATAATCGTTCCTCATTCGGTTAACCATATTTCGCATACGTAAGAATTTAACACTTTTGTATTGCACTTTCGAGTGATTTGCGATTTCAATAATCTTAATTTTTTGTAGTGGCCTTTAGATTTGAATACTGATTTTTTAGTGGATAATTGCGTATCTTATTGGCCAAATTCGTGTAATTTGATAATGATTTAATCCAAATACATAGAGAGAGTAATTATTTCATCGTTTAGTGGTCATACATATGATTTTACATATTTTCATTTAAATTGAACAGTATTACTTGGAAATTCTCGGAGCGAATTTTATATGTTCCTGTAAAGGGTAGGTAATTGAATTTGAATAGAATTTCTCTGAAATTTCCTTTGTAGTATTGTTGACCATAGTTTTTTTTCAGGCTTATTTCATTAATATTTCAGTTGATTTTGTAACACCAATCATTAGCACTTACCGGTCACGTTTCAACTATGATGTATCGACATTCATTTACATTTATGAGGGGTTGACTCACATATATGAATTCACTTGTTTTTTTCTCTTTACGTTTTATCTTAATTTATCTCTCAAGGCGAGTTAGAGATTACCTCGTTTTCATCTTTAACTATTGAGACGTAATTTGCGTTCAATTTATCGTTTATGTGCCAAGGGCCATAAATATAGTTAAGTAATAGAAATTACTTATTTGGAGTCATAAGACTCGATGTAAAGAGAGGTTGTACCTCGATTTTTCTAGTTTTTCAATTATCGTTTATGTGCCAAGGGCCATATTAAAGAAAAGTAATAGAAATTACTTATTTTGAGTTATAATAAGACTCATTTACAGAGAGGTTATACCTCGATATCAATATTTATCACAAAAACTAAATTATCTTTATCAATATTTATCACAAAAACTAAATTATCTTTTGTTTAAATTTGCCGAGAGCCACAAGCCAACAAGTGGCATAATTTTCTTTTCAATTTCATGCCTCAAAGGAAGGTAGACGAATATCTTGAGTAACAGTAGCTATTGATAATTTTTGCTTAACAGTAGTTATTTATAATTTTTGCTTAATTTAAATTCGTAATTTAAGTTTTCGATTATACCTGCTGTAATCAGTAAATTTTCAAATTGTTGATCACTTTCTCCAATCGTAATTGTCCAACTGAGATCCACAGGATATTCCTCTATATAATTTACTGGCGATTTACACTGGTCTAAAGATATATATATTTTTTTTTTCATGTGAACACGACTGGAAAACTACCATTGTCCACGTCATTGTGCCGGACCGGTTGAGGGAGGCGTACTGAGAGAACCTTATAAGTCCTAAGACATCCTTGAGATTGTTAACTCAGGAATAGGCAGAAGTAGGTTCCAGTAAAGGTCCCAATATGGTTGCATGGTTATAGGATAGTTGGACAAGATAGGTACGAGGTAGTAAAATCAAAAATTGTAAAGACCAGTATAAATTTTTTTTTTATTTATTCAAAATTTGTTAATCTTTAATACTAAATTTAATTTAATTTTCATCATATAACAAGCTTATTTATAAACCGTATTTCAAGTAATGTTTGTAGGCTATATTTTCATTGATCAATTGTATTTGTTTGTTTAATTATATTGATCTCAATTATATTGATAACTGCAGTGCACATGGTACCATAAGTTGTAATTTAATCATATAGTTAATATATAATTTGTTTTTAAGTTGATTTCTTTGATTTACCCCAAGTGGCGCCTTTATAAATTTAACCGACAGAGGAAGTAACCTAACTCCCACCCTCAAATAAACTAAATAAATTAACGTTTGCTCTATCCTTACAAATTGGCGACTGAACTAGATAATCAATACAAAATGATTAGAAGAGTAGATTAAACCGTTAAAATCGTTGAATAACAGGAAGAAAATCTAGTTTAAACAATTGATTTCTTATTTATTGATTACTATGCTTCGACAAAAAAAAACTTTTTATTTGCGGAAGAGAAATTTCTACAATAAAACACATGGGATCTACTTACGCACTATCTTATAAGTTGTTCAAAATGTTGTCCATTTTCCTGTAAACAATAATAAAGTCTGTTTTGAACTCCTCCCTAACATTTCGGAAAAAATTCACCGGGAATTGACCGGCATTCTGTTGCAATTCGCCTTTTAAGATCATCAATATCAGCAGGTTGTGTTTTGTATACAATGGATTTAAGTCCCCAAAGAAAGAAGTCTAAGTGTGTTAAATCCGGCGATCTTAGAGGCCATTCAATTGGTCACTCACCTTCTGTCAATCCATCTATCCGGGAATCTCTCGTTTAACCACTGTCGGGCCGGAAGAAAATAATGAGGTGGAGCACCGTCCTGATGGAATGTTAACAAATCCTCTTGTAGAACTGAATTACCCTCTGCATCAATTTGAGTTTCCAGCTCATGGGTGATAAGAGGATCAATAGTCTCTTCAAGCATGTTCAGGTACAGTGCACCTGTCAAGTTTCCTTCAATAAATAAAGGATCAATAACGGCATTTCCAAGAATACCAGCCCAAACATTAACCTTTTGAGGATATTGTTACTTTGCCAATTCCCAAATAAAGTTTGAAACGGTGCCACCCATGGGCGTAGCGAGAGGAAGACAGGGAAGGGCCATGCAACCCCCCCCCCCCCCTCGGAAGTTGCCAAAACCAAAATCTCAATGCAGGCAAGTTTAATTGTTTCTGCAAGTTTGAAACGCGATTATTCGGAAACCTCGGGACAAGCAACAAAGCAGGATACCACTGAAAAGAGAATTGAACGCCCTTTAAGACTATGTGCCACTTGACGCCCATTCCCATTTAAGAATCTATGGGTGACATTTACTCCTCCTAGGGGGTTGAAACAAGAAGGCTAAAAATATTCATTTAAAGTGTCCCCCTTACAAATAAAATTGACGTGTTTTTCCGATTTTTTTATTTTTAACAATGGGTGGGAAGTTTTCAAATTGACACCCTGTATATATAGACCTAGCTGGCTTGAAACAATACTCCTCAGTAATCAACAGTAGACAATTAAAGGTAAAATACCTTTAATCCTCGAAAAGGTGGCGAGACAACGTTGTCAATGGCCTACGAATGCCAAGAGATTGCAACGTCCCGGTTAACGATATACTTAAAAATAAATTACAGACATGAAAGGATGTGGAAGAAAAATTGAATAAGGAAGTAAGAGAACTGACTGAATTAAATCGGAACATAATTGTTACCATTGAAGTACTGTAGAAAGAAAACGACAGGAATCCAAATAACCTAAGAAAGTTACGCCAAAAATATCCAACATTCAATGTGAATGATAAACAATTGATTATTGACATGTTGCAGGACAAGATAAAAATTAGAAAGCACTAAGTCGTATGCAAGTGTTGCGTCTGTTTCTGCCTTGCCACCACTCACATTGAGACCTCAAATTCCCAAAAATATTCCCCCTGTGCTTATTAGACTCAAACAAAAACAAGATGCAGAAGTAACAAGAACTAAATTGCAATCGAAAATTAATTCCAGCCAGTTAAATATGAGCATCAATTCTGTGAAGACTGCGAAGAATGATGTTGTAGTTATTAGCTGTAGTAACGAACAAGAATGTCAAAAGTTAATGCAAAACATAAAGGAACAGGATACAGACGATAGGTACACAGTACAACTGCCGCAAATGAAGAAACCGAAGTTCAAAATTGTGATGTCAACAACAAATATGAGCACTGAGAACATCGCAAACTGCTTGAAACATCAAGACCAATTTATTCAAGATGACGATTACCTTCAAATAACATACATTAAACACATACAAAACAACAAAGTATCGTTTTTAGCGAATGCTCTGGAGACCTTTTTGGAAGGCTTATGGCGTTTAAAAGGGTGTATATCTCATGGGAGCGTTGTCCCATTTACGAAGATACTAGAATTCCAAGATGTGAAAAGTATTTTGCGTATGATCATAAGCAAATAAACTGTAAGAATAAACTTTCCTGTACTATCTGTAGTTTAGAGCATAAATTTGAGAACTGTCCAAAGACAATTAAAAATGTTGCAACTGCTCTCGGGAGAATGCAAAATTTAATTTAAATCAAAAAGCCGAGTATGAGGCTTATTCCCTAGACTGTTCTACATACAAATATTTTCTACAGAGGTATAAGTCCTCTATAGACTACCGCTCTAAGTAGTCTATAAATAAAATAATTTTCTGCTTTTTCCTCTCTGATTTAATTACCTAAAATTCTACCACTTTTTTTTCTCTCTTTGTTATGGATATTGCTAATATTCTTAATATACTAGAGGCGGAAACTGATTCTGAAGGGCTGCAGAAAGTCATTGAGGTAATAAGACCGAAATAAGGTCAAGCAAAAAACTCTGGCCAGGATTTTTGATGATATTTTGATATTTTTACAAACACGTCCAAAATATTGACATTTTAATATTGGGAGAGACAAGAAACAACGTTTTACCAGATCAATTCATCATTCTCGGATTTACTACTTTTTTTAAACAATAGTGCCCTTAACCAGAATGATGGACTTCTTAATTTTATTAATAATAATATCAACGTTGAAATTAAGCATACAGTTACACCAATGTCAAATGTCACTTTAACAGAAATTCAATTTAAAATTAGTAATAATCTTTAATGTCGTGACTGGTTACAGATCACCGTCCACGTCAGAACAACATTTTGTACAAGATCTTGAAAATTTTTTAGGTAACCTTCAATGTGAGGATTTTATAATTTTCTTCGGAGATATAAATATAAATATTTTGAATCATGGCTCGGCGATTGCAAATGGTTATTTGACCACTCTTATGTATCTGAGCTTTAAATCATACATAAATACATATACTAGGGTTGCAGCGGATACCAAGTCTTGCATAGACCAAATCTTTGTTAAGCAGAGCCAAAAAAAAACGCTAATTTAAACCTGTATTCTGCAGTAGTCAAAAACAATACGTCAGAACAGTATCCAATTTATCTACAAATTTCTGGTAAAGACCAAGTTAAAACACCAGTTATAGAAAACACTATTACAAAGTTTGACCACATAAAATTTAAAAACTTAATCAGTCGAGTGACTTGGATTGCTGTCATGGCAGAAAAAGAACCACAAACAGCATATAACTTATTTTACGATATATTTAGCGACATATATAACAAGTGTAGAATAACAAATGTGTTAAAGAACCAAAATCAAATTAAAATCAAACCTTGGATTACAAATGCAATTATAACTTCTATAAAACGCCATGATCGATTAAAGAGAATAATGCTAAACAATGAGTCTCTTATTGATAGATATAGAACATATAGAAACTACCTTTAAAAAGTTATAAATGAGGCAAAAGCCAGATATTACCGTGAAATTGTTAGCGTCAACAAAAATTATATTAAAAGAATTTATAAGATAATAAATACAAGCTCAAGCAAACAAAATAATGTTGAGGTTAATATATTGGACGGTAAAAATAACAAAAAAACTTTTTGAAAACACAAAACAGATGGCTAACTACTGTAATGATTATTTTATACAGATAGGACAACAAATGGCAGCTAAAATACAGCCATCTAGTAATTACAAAAGCTACAATAACTCTCGCATCTCTCAAAACATGTTTCTAAGACCAGTCAGTAGAAATGAACTTATCTTGCATATAAGCAATAGTTCTCCAGGTCATGACGGCGTTGGTTCCAAACTCGTAAAAGATTGTCATTTGTATTTAATTGAGCCTCTCATACACATCATAAACCTAATCTTTCTGCAAGGTAATGTTCCGAGCGATTTAAAAAAATCAATAGTGGTACCAATCCACAAATCTGGCAGCAAAACTGAAATCAGTAATTATCGCCCAATAAGTTTAATCAGCACTTTTGCTAAGTTGTTTGAAAGGTGCCTTAAAGATAAACTTTATGATTATTTAGTTAAGGCCAAAATTTTAAATGAGAATCAATTTGGTTTCCGAAAGGGCATCGGTACCACTCATGCCATATTTAAACTTGTCGACTACGTTAAATCGGACCTCGACAAAAATAAAAAATGTATAGGTGCCTTTTTGGATCTGGCTAAGGCATTTGACACAGTTCCACATAAAAGGCTTCTAGAAGTGCTTGAGCAATGTGGCGTTAGGGGCACTGCGTTGAGGGTCTTTTGCAACTATTTGGAAGATAGAACACAACAAGTTAGGATAAAGGAGCATTTAAGTGACAATCAGAAAATCCAGCTAGGTATCCCACAAGGCACTGTCCTGGGACCGCTGCTTTTCATTATTTATATTAACTCACTACTAAAGGAAAAAATACAAGGCCTAATTGTATCATAAGCAGACGACACAGTCTTGATATTTACTGATGATACTTGGCAAGGAGTTAAAACTAAAACAGAGCTTGGTGTTAGCATAGTAAAAGATTGGCTAGACCATAATGAATTAACACTAAATGCAGATAAAACAAAATACATCGCATTTTCTCTTACCAATGTCAACAGACCAAATTTTGACTCTTTGCAGTTACCGAGAACGGGACTCAAGATTAATGAAGTTAGTAGCATTAAATACTTAAGCGTGATAGTAGACAAAAATTTAAAATGGTCCATCATGTGAATGGCTTGGCTGTTAAAACAAGAGGTCTTGTTTACAAATTTTATGAAGTGAGTAAATTGTTGAACAAGAAACTGCTTGTGTTAATCTATAGAGCATTGGGTGTGGTTGATTTATAGAGCATTGGGGTGGTCTGTATACCAATGCCCTTGAACCACTAAATGTGGTGCAAAATTACATATTAAAGATTATGTTTCAGAAAGAAAGACGCTTTTCCACTGACCAGCATTATAATGAAAATATGCTTAATATTCGAATGTTATATTTCTATCTCTTTTTATACAAGAATAAAAATTTACAGGTAATACTTGAGCACACGCACAAAACTAGACAAGTGTCGAACCAGAATTTAGTTGTTCCTTTCTACAGAACGGATGGTAACCAAAGATTTATGACAACTTTAGGTCCAAAACTATACAATTCTCTCCCAATTAGCATAAAAACAACCTCAAATTATAAAATGTTCGCCAAAAAATGTAAGCCAATTATATACACCAATTATAAGACATATATTGATTTACTCATAATTCTTAATTTTTTACCATAAATAATTTTTCTCTTATTATATAAACATGTTATTATTTCTTTTTTCTCTGTTATTTTCCTTCATTTATTTTTTTTGCACATACAGGTTGTTTGTGACCTAGGTGCAATATATAATTTATTTTTTTATCTTTTGAGTCATTTCGAGGTTAGGAGGTGTAGCTTTAGAGAGTTATTTGTCAGATAGGGATCAGTCTGTGCGCATTAATGATGTACTTAGTACACCTTTAAAAATAAAAATGGGTGTCCCGCAAGGGTCAACATTGGGTCCAATTTTTTTTCATTTCTTATATTAATTCCCTTTTAAATTTAAACATTAATAGTAAAATCATTTCATATGCCGATGACACCGCCCTTTTGTTTACAGGAAATGCCTGAGAGGAAGTTGATAGTAGAGCTTAGAATGGTTTCTATGAAGTTAAAAAATGGCTTGACTTACACATATTATCACTAAATATTGATAAAACGAATTTTATTCCCTTCTCCATAACGAATGCAAATAGGCCAGATTTCAATAGTTTAGTCTTAGATGAAATAAATCCTTTAAATTCAAGCAGTAGCGAAAACAAAGTACCTCGGAATTGTAATTGATGAACACCTTAAGTGGACAGATCATATTGAATATCTCTCAAACAAAATACGTCAAAGTTTTACATTTTGCGGGAATTTTTAAACACCAATTTACTTATAAATGTTAACAAATCGCTTGTTAAATCACTGCTTAGATATGGGCTTATAGTATGGGGAAGTGGTTATAAAACCAACTTACATAAAATTAATATAAATCAAAATTATATTTTGAGAATAATCTATAAAAAGAATAGACTTTACCCAACAATCAAACTTTACAATCGTGAAATTGAAAAGTTCTTTTCATACAGGCATCATTCTCCTTTATTCATAAAAATCAGAATATGCAAAACCTCGTTTAACATACCCATAATACTAGACAAATCACAAATAAAAACCTGATTCTGCCATCGAACAATAGAACTATAAACTCAAGATTTATTGATTACCTAGCCCCTAAGCTATACAATATGTTACCTAGAGAGATTAAGTCCATTGCCAAAATAAAATCCTTTAATGTAAAATGCAAAGAATACACTCTACTGTGACCCCGGATTTTCCTGTCGTGGTTACCGTTATGCCATTACTTAAACTTTTTGAAAGATATACCGGGTCTTATAGTGCAAATATTTAGGTTTATAAAAAAAAATTGTTTGTAAACAGTATTATTTTAGGGCCGTTGTGTGTAAATGGGTTGAATTACTTTACTGTTAATGTAATATATATTATATTTCACATTTTCTTGGAAAATTTCAAGATATGTAACACATATTATGTTAAAGGAAAATTGAATATCAGTTGTCACTTTATCTAGAATTAGTCAAAGGAGTACATACAGATGTTTCTACATCTAGGTACTTTCCAGAAAAAAAAAATGTCAATTACATGTATATGTATATGTTTGGATATAAATTGTAAAATTGTAATTGTAAAAATTTGAATAAACTTGATATGAATTAAATTGTTATTGTCAAATTCAAATCGAAGAGAATTCGTAGCACCTAGTTCAACAGCAGAATGTTAAACTCCGTATACCGGCACATTTTGATGACATTCATAGTTTTATTTTAGATCATCATCCCATTGCGGTGTGTTTAAGTGAAACTCATTTAACTAATCAAATTTTGGAGTGTGGAATTTCTGTAATGGGTTATGATATATAATTATTTTATGTGTGTGTATATAAGCCAATACACGCAACTTTTTGATATCATCCAATATTAGGATCATATACGTTATTGTCGAGTGAGATAATGAAGCATCGTCATCATTACTTACCGGTATGAGTCCGAATATGAATTTGCAGCAAAGCAAGCCCACTGAACTCCTTCATGCAAAACTCGCAGGTGTAATGTTTCTTCCGCCTGTTCATTATGCCCGCGTGTCCCTTCAGGTGTTCTGCTAAGTTATCTTTACGCGTGAAAGTTTTTCCGCACACCTAATGGTTCAAACCCTATCAGTAATTATTACGTCCTTGTAATTAGTAAATAAATGTTTAAGTACTTAACACTTCCTTTTCAAAAAAAGACTCGTGCTAATTTTAAGTAATGAAATATTAGAAATGTCAGGATGTTGAGAAAATCAAGAACAAAGAAAACTAAGCAGGCGAGCGAATCAATTAAAATATGTGGATTATTTAGTTGCTGGTTTTTAAAAGTTAATATGTAAAAAAAGTTAGTTAAACTTACTCGGCATTCGTATACTTGTTTAGGTACACCCATGCACCCTGTTTGCCCTATGTGTCTTTCCAAATGGTATTTTCTCGAAAACTCTCTGCCACAATCGTCGCATTTTACGGATTTTAATGAGTGGACCCTCGTGTGTTCTATTAAAAGTTCCTTTGCTATAAAGCAAAGAAAAATCAGTTAAGAAAATTAGTACATTACATACACCCATACTGCCTTACGTATAGCTCTTAACTTCTTTACTTTGTATGTATTTCTTTAAGATACGAGGTAGTTCTTGAAACAGATATATTTTCAAACTAGCATAAACAAAATAAACGAAAAATATTGAAATTATGAGTCACATTGAATAAAAAGTAAAAGAAGTTGCAATATTTTCGGAGAAACCTAGTAAAAATTTGTAATTTATCTCATAAAGCGGTTTCTTACAAATTTCTAGATAGAATTGGTCACTTTAACATAGCAAAATCTCTAAAAACTGATCCCCATATGGAAAAAAAATTTAAAAGCCTTATTTGTGAATTACGAAACTTCAAAAACATGACAAAAAAACTTACTAAGAAATATTTTTTTGCAGTCATAACATTCGTAGTTCTCTCCAGTAGGGTGTTCGATACTTCTGTGTCTGTCCAAAGAATTCTGTAGAATGAATAGCTTATCGCATTGATCGCAGCTAAAGTCTCCAGTCTAGTAAATGCAAATAAAAATGTGTCTAACTACTCCTAATCGAAAAAATTTTTTTTTTTTTTAAATCCCAAACACTTACAGTGTGAGCCGAGTCTGAAGGTTCTCCACAACAATGACACAATGAAAATGACAGGACATCTTTGCCAGATTGCCTTTCGTCAACAGGATTCGCGTGGATTACGCTTATATGCCTTTTAACTCCCTGAAAGTTGAATATAAATTATTCGGCGAATTTGAAAGGACCCTAAAGGACCATCTAAACCTATAGCTAAAAAACAGTGTCGAAACCTATAAAAGAAGATCTAAATCAATATACAAAAGACGATTAAATGCTTATAGAAACAATATAAATTTATTTATTTATTGACGGACAACATTGTCCATTAAACAAAACAATTTTTACAATTCTTACTTAAGCTACCTTAATTCACCTACAAAGTGAATACATTACATAAATTATGTTTAATACAGTGATATAAAAAAAAGATAAATTGTACAAAATTGAAATTAAGATTTATATAATAATTATTATGCTAATTAAGCCAGAAAAACAAATAATCAGTTGCTGGTTAGACGAGCTAATTGTCTTTTAAACATATTAGGACTACAAAAAAAGTTTAAATCGGATTGACTATTGGCGAGATTAAACGAGCGTGACATAAATGAATGTGCGGCATAATTAGTGCGGTGAAATGGGATATGGAATGTCTGTCGGCTTCTGGTCTGTCTGGTGGGAGCATTCAGACCTATTTCTGCAAGCAAATGTGGGCATTCGCCAAATGAATTAATAATTTTTAAAAAATTGTTAAGGTCTCTATGTTTTCTTCTCCCAGACAGTGGTAAAATATTTAGTCTCTGACACAGAGTTTCATAATTAAACTCACAGCCGTTCAAAAAAATTTAAAGTTCATGTAATGAAGAAATTTGCGTTGCACACTTTCAAGTTTGTGAATATGATTAGCATATTGAGGATTCCAAACTGATGAGGCATATTCTAGATATGGTCGAACAAGACAACAGTAAAGGGATTTAAAGGAAGAAATAGTGGAAAAGTCTTTAGAATATCTCTTAATGAAACCTAACATCATGAGAGCTTTATTGATTATGTTTGAAATATGATCAATAAAGATAAGTGCTGGGTCAAGAGTAACGCCCAGGTCATGGATAGTATGGAGACACAGAAGGATATTGCCATCGATTCAGTAGTCAAAAGCTGTCTGCTGGCGTGATCTAGAAAACTTATATATGCTGCTCTTTGAAACGTTAAGCTGCATTCCGTTTATGCTGCACCACAATGTGAAATTATTAAGGTCTTCTTGAAGTAGTTGGCAATCATAGGGGGTGGTTATTGACCTAAACAGTTTCAAGTCGTCAGCAAACAAAAGAAACTTGGAAGAGGTAAAACATTTTGGGTCATCATTTATAAACAGATTAAATAAAAGTGGGCCTATGTGAGAGCCCTGGGGAACTCCCGAAGTTACTAAGATTTCGTGCGATAAAAAGCTGTTAACTCATATCACCTGCCTTCGGTTAACCAAATAGCTCTCAATCCATCCCAACAATGGACCGGAGATGCCCATTATGTTAAGCTTGGACAATAAAAACTTTTGATAATTTCAGTATTCTTACCTGGGCAGAATCCAAACTGTTCGGTGATTATTTCTGGGGATAGGCAGGAAGTGAGATACTTGGTTACAAGTTTTTCAAAAATCTTGGGAATGGTGTTAATGATAGAAATGGGCCTATAGTTACGAACATCAGACTTATCGCCCTTTTTGTGAATAGGAACCACGAAACTGGTCTCCCAGAAATTAGGAACGTAACCTTGTCTTAATGATTCAATAAAAATTATAAATAAAGGTCTAGACAGCACAAATAAGCATTGTTTAAGCAAGAGGGGATGAATATGATCTGGTCCAGGTCCCTTATGAATATTTAAGTTCTCTAGCTCCGCGAAAATATCAGAAATAAGGATAAAGTGATTGGTAATATTAATATTGTTAATCGAAAAAGATTCTGCGATTTTATCGGAAATATCAGGTGAGTATACTGAGCTGAAATATTCAGCAAAAAGGTCAGCCGCATCCGGCCCCATCTCAGCTTTCACATCATCCAAATGTAGTGTATTGGGGAGCTCATTCGTTTTGCGTTTAGAATTGACAAAACCCCAAAAGTATTTACTATTACTTTGGAGTGAAGATTCAACATTTCCAATAAATTCCCTATAACATCTCCTTGAAAGTGTGCCACATTGAGATCGCAGGTCTGAAAACAATTGATAATCGTGAATTGATTTGGTTGATTTGTACCTTTTATGCGCCACCTTCCTTTGAATTGTCAAGCCAATCAACTCTCTGGAAAACCAACGAGGAAATTTACCACTCGCAACTCTTTTAAGGGGGACATAAGTATTAAGAGCATTGTATAGTATATCATAAAAAACATTTAACATGTTTTCAACATTCATGTTATTGAGAAGGATATCCCAATTAAAAGATCTTAAATAAATGTTAATTGAAGAATAATTAGCAGATTTATAGTCGTAATAAAATTCATCAGCCCGTCTACTAGTAGTATGCCTTTCTGTATAAGTTAAAATATTAAACGCTAAAGGTGGATGATGGTTATCTACAGGAACCAAAGCATCACAGGAGTCTACACTAAACTTTACATTACTTAATATTAGGTCTAAAATAACATTGTTGTTATTATAAATATTATTTAATTGAAAAAGGTTGAGAAAAGCGCACATCTCTGTAAGCGTCGTGACTGAATCCAAGGTTTGTGGGGGAACGTATACTTCGTCACGAATAATGGCTCTGGAACAAAACTCATCCTCAATCCATATTGCCTTGGGAAGGTTAAAGTCGTCAATAAGGTATAAGTCGGTGTTAGGAAATTAATCATTTATGGAATCAATACTGTCGCTGAGCATCAGGTACTTTTCAACGGGCGAGGTCGGCGGTAGATAAACACATCCAACGATAAACTGAGACCTGGCGGACCCAACAGCAACATATATTTGTTCGACACTGAACGCAGCAGGAACTACATGGCAAGAGATTGATTTATGAATTGCAATCAATACTCCACTCATAGATTGTTTATCACTAGTCTCCGTTGAACGATCCTTTCTAAAAATTCTATAATCGGTCATACCCAATTCAGAGTCTGCAATATGGTTAGTTAAATTTGTTTCAGTAAGCAATATAATATGGTAACTGTTTATAGCCACATTATGAGATAACTCATTAAGTTTGGTTCGGAGGCCTCGTACATTCTGGTAATAAACTTGTAGATCATTAGTAGCTGCTCGGTTGCAACATCGGCCGTCAGTGATTAGTTTTCCGAACTGTCAACGATCTGTGGAACTCCATTAGTGTATCTTAACCTCACATTGGTGTCTCCTTTGGATTTACGCTCCCTAAAATCAGACCACACCTTACTTTCGATCTTACGTTGTTCAGGGGTCAAGTCTAGGTTTAAATAAATGTTTTTTTCTTTTAGTTTTGTTTTGTTTCGTATCAAAGCTAGGACTTCACTCTGAGAACTCAATGAGACCCTCAACGCACGAGCTCCTTTGACATTCTTTTTACCAACCCTGGAAAATTGCGTGACTGTTGGGGGATTATCAGTTAATGTGCTTAAGACCACAATATCCCCGAGATCTTCCCCATTTTCAGGAACGTTAACCCTCAACTGGTGAGGTCATGATTATAGGACGTCAGTGGTGATGTGGGGTCAGGATGACCCAATTTTTTGATTTTCAAATTTTGATATATAGTAAAACTCAGAAATACTAAACTAGTAACAATTCATTATTTATTAATAGATTTAGTAAACTAAAACAAATATTCAAAAAAAAAACCTGCACATTGAACAGTATAACCTATAAAATATTTAACATGTACATATTTGATATTAAAAAAACATGTGTAACTTTTGTGCTAAAATATATATTAAAACCTTAGAGAATATTAGTTTAACCAAAGTAACCAAAGTAAACTTATACTAAAGGTCTAACTTATGAAAATTAGAACATATTGAAAAATTTAATATTACATAAAAATCACAACTGATTATTATAGGCAATCTTCACAAATAATGCTACGCGAACAAGTGCTGCATATTGGCTCTTTGCTAGTGATGCAAACAATTTTTGTTTTTTTGTCTTTCGTACGAGGACACTTGGAACATTTCACTCTTTTGTACAATTGTTGTTCAAACCCTCGAACAATGTCCTTATTCAAAACCCCAGCTATATTTTGTCTATACCACTAAAGTCGCCCTTTTCTTGGTCCAAGATACTTTGTGCCCAGTCCCCAAAGCGTGTGTCGTGATCACTCATACTGTTTATATGGGAGAAAGCCATTTTGTTTGAAAATAAAAATATTCATTCAGATTCTGACCTATTTTTCACCACATACAACATTTTAAACATGTTTCGTAGTTAGTGACGTGGGGTCACACAGACCCCGCGGCATAAATATCAAGGAATGAAGAAATAATTCTTACCGGTATAAACACGACTATCTCGTTGCCTGGCGTACGACACACTAAAACAAAGGTACATAAGCGGGTAACCCGCTCGGGCGAGAACAGTAGGAACTACGACAAATTTGAAACACGATGGGGTCCTACCGACCCCACCTCACCAGTTACGGGTTAAAAAGCATTATATTGTGTGATCTTTTCTGACGGTCTTGTATTTCACTCCATATACTATCATGGTTCGCAATGACAGATTGAGAAGAAAGGCTCGGAGTTATATCTGGATTTGTATTTTGGGTAATATTGTTAAGCTTGTTTTCCAAAGTTTCAAGTTTGGAACTAAGATCAGTCAATTTGCTATTGATCCCGGGTATTTGCGCGATATCGTCCTTTAAACTGCCTATATCATTCTCCATGGAAGAGACTCGATCTACTATGTGCAGCAATTTCTTAACACTAGCCGAGCAGTCTGGACAGAAAAAGGCCATAATGCGCTTAGACAACAAAACTGCGCGCAATTCTGTAGGGGACAAATCGGAGCATGTTTGACAGACTACTTTTTTACAGTGGTCGCATGGATAAGCAAAGACATCCACAGATTTCTTTACAGGTTCCTTAAAAATAACTGTAGTGCTACATATGTAACACTTTCCAGACATGACATTTCGAATGCAATATGTGAAACAGATTTTGCATAAAATTTGAACAGTTTACTGCTTTTATTATATGAAAGCTTATCAGCCCAATAAAGAAGTTCTTTTTTCTGGAAGAAATAAATTCCTGGCATATCAAGATCAGGCGAGAACAATAGATAAGTTAAAACTCATCATAAAATCGAACCAGCATAAAAAATAAGACTTAAGTTATTAAACTTGGGATAAGAATAATGAGTGTTGCAAAAATCACTATTTAAAAACGCGTATATCACGCAATAAACAGTCGGGAACCACAGCCGATGTAAAACACAACTTCGCACAGCAGAGCACAAAGCCCAATTATCAAGATTTTTTATTGAAATAGTGACTATAACAAATTAATCTAGAAAAAATCTATTAATAAGTAAAAACACTCAAAACTCTTTTAAAACCTATAGTTTACTACATCAAAATGTACAATCCTTGGGGAATTCTGTTGATGGTGTGAACAATATGGTAAACAATAATCCAGACTGTGTTATAGTAGGTGTTACGGAGTATTGAAAAAGTTGTGATGAACTTAAATATCTAGCATTAGACAATTTGATATTAGGATATTTCTTTTGTCGAGAGCGTGGTGAACATGGTGGTAGTGCTGTATATGTGCATAAAACAGTGAAATTTAAACCTAGGAACAAAATAAGCCAGGTATCTATAAAAAATGTTTTTGAATGTGCAGCGGTAGAATGGAACCTCAATAGAGAAAAACTATTAGTATTATCTATGTACAGACCGCCCCAAGGTAATATAGATATATTTTTAAATTGTTTGGAAAATATACTGTCTACGGTTTCCCCTGAAAATAAAAACATTGTTATTATGGGCGATTTTAATATAGAACTATTGAAAAATAATGACAATAAGACAAATTTTCTCTCATTAATGACATCATTTGGTCTGATTTCCACTATTTTTGAAAATACAAGAATAACACTACAATCAGCTAGCCGTCTAGACAATAAATTTGTTAATTGTAAATATGTAGAGACTTTAGTTTTAGACACTTTTATATCGGATCATACTGCTCAGAAAATTGTTCTGAATTTAAAAGAGTTTTCAGGTAGCTTTAAAAAACCACAGTACAAAAGAATTTTTTCGGAAGAAAGTAAGCAAAATTTTATATTATGTCTAAAAGAACAAGACTGGAATGATGTCTTCGCAAGTGATAGAGATGATGTCAATAAGCAGTGGAGTGTATTTATGAATCTTTTCACCAGAATTTTTTATCAGTGCTTTCCCTTAAAATTGGTGTATAGACATTTTAATGCATTTAAAACAGAATACACAGTTGTAAAGAAGGAATATGACAATTTATTAAGAGCAGCAAGATCCCAGCAATATAGTTTTAGAATAAGAAATTCCGACAATAAAACAAAGTGCATGTGGACAATATGTAACGAAGTACTTGGTAAAAATGATAAAAATAATGACGTTCAAATCATTGGGGATCCTAAGGAAATAGCAAATCAGTGTAATGAGTACATGTTGTCCATAGTATCACAGATGATGACTGAGATAGATACTAAACCATTTCAATGTAAAAAACACTGTAAATAATAAATCTGTTCCTAAGATCAGTAACAGCAGCTGAAACCTGTAGTTTGGGTTATGGGTTGATGAAATACCCACTAACATAGTAAAAATAACAATACCTCACATCAAAAATGTTATCTGCTTTTTGGTGAACAGCTCCTTTAAATAAGGTATTTTTCAAAATCAGCTCAAGATAGCATTATTAAAGCCATTATATAAAAAGGGTGATCCAGGAATAATTGGAAATTATAGACCAATAAGTCTCTTGCCAGGTTTTTCAAAGCTGTTTGAGTTGGCCATGTGTGAAAGATTGGTGAATTTCTTTAAAGAGTGTAATTTGTTCAACATACAATTATACATGTGGTAAATGAACAGAAACTGCAATTTTTCAATTTACTAAAATGATTTTAGAAAACTTAAAGACAAATGGAATGGCCCTTGGTATTTGTTTAGATCTATCGAAAGCTTATGACTGTGTTGACAAGGAGTTACTTACCAGGAAGTTAGATTTATATGGTGTACGAGGACATGCTCTTGAACTTTTTAAGTCTTATTTGTCGGATAGGAAACAAAGTGTAGAAATTGTCAGGGATGGGTAAAGCCATTTTTCCGATATTTTAGAGAATAAACTAAACTTTTGTTTGTTATCGTTGTAAATGACCTATATTCAGTGCCGGTTTAGGGCTTTATCGGGCCCTAGGCGGCCGTAAGGATTTTGGCCCATTATTGGAAAGAGAAAAAAAGGGGTAGGTCATGATTTCGGATAGATATGAGATTATGTCGGTTAAGAAATTGAAAAAAATGTTAATTTTTTTAATAGTTAAAGTAAAATGTAATGTGAAAAAACAGTGAAACACTAAAAAACATAATACTGCAAAATGTAGGTAATCGTTAATTAAATTAAATAGAACAAACACAAATACAAACATCAAAAATAACATTATTATAATAAATAAGAAAAAAAAAACAAGAACAAATTAATATTATTACTCAACTTAAAAACTACAAATGTCTTTTACGCATGCACTTTTTCATTTGCAAATTTATTAATAATTTCTTCATAATTAATAGGATTTAAGGTTTCACTTTCGATGTAAAGGACAAAGAAGGAATCTAGCTTTTCCTGTCCTAAACAAGCCCGGTGTTTACCCTATCTAACGCAGAAAAGGAGCATTCGCCACTAGCGTTGGATATAGGTAAAGAAATAAAGATTTGTAATAGCATCGACCAAAATTGGTCGATGGCAATAGCGTTAAGACATTAATTTGGAAACGTAGATTTTAAAGTTTGGCCCATGTTATATTTTTATTTGATTCTTCGCATAAAATATTAAACTGCTTAATTTCTTCTTCTAAACTGTAGGATTCAATGTCGCCCTTAGAGACTTCTTTTAATTTTATGATGGATGTATTAAACTCCCAGGGATCGTTGGTTAAAAAACAGTTAAAAGTATTTTTAATCAATTCATACGATTCAAGTCTACGACTTAAATGCCATATCGCATAGAACATTAAAGGTTTCGACCCTAAATTTTTCGTTTTTGGTTAATATCACTTCATGACTTGTACTTTCGTCAAAAATTAATTTTCGTTTTCTTTTTCTAATAGTCTCAGTCTCATCTTCATATTGTCTTTTGTTGTCATTGGTATTAGATATTTTTAATAAATTTGCTGCTTCATTTTCTATGGACGCAAAATAATTATTTCTAAAGCCGTTAACTAAAGTAACTAGTGACTTAACATTCAGATCAGATAGATTTAGGGTTGGATCCTCTAATGTTTTACTGGTTGCATTACACCGTTCTAAAAGTTTTGACCACACTATTGTTAAGAGAGCTGTCGCATATTTATTTATTTTTTAAACAAACCTGAACTTCAGCTCTTGTTCCCGGTTTTTCATTGATATCATTGGAAATACTTAATAATACAGACAAAAGAGTTTCGTAATTAATATGTAGTGCTTTAACAGCATCAGATCTAGCCGACCATCTAGTTTCTATAACTCTTTTTAACGCGCAGAGGGCTGTCTTTGTTTTATAAAGAATTTGTCGACTTTTAATAAACTATAAATTATTTTATAATTCGTGTGGGCCCCAGATCAAAGATTAATATAATTTTGTATAGGTTTTTTTTATTTATGGGTACGAATTCCGGGCCCACTAAGCTACCGGGCCCTAGGCGGCCGCCTAATCCGCATAATGATTAAATCGGCACTGCCTATATTTCATATTGGATGACAATAATGAATCTATAGTATCATTTTATAATAAAAGACTATTAAGATAATCGCAATGCTAAAATTTCTCCGTCGCTTAAAATAGCCCTAGGAACGTCTCCACCTACGAAGCGCTACGGAAACTAAATTATCCTGAAAAATGCAAATAAATAATCGATATTAACAAAGTTAACATGAATATCAGCAGAGGGCTCTGGATGACCGTAGTACTTTCAAACACTAACAGAGGGATGCTATTTTTCAAGCGCCGCGCCGGCGGCGACTTGTTAGGAAACAAGTTGACCTTGACCACTTTGTCCTGATTTCGTTTGCCATTGTAGTTTGGGTTAGTCAATTGAAATGATAAATTAACTTTTCATATAATCTTCTGGTTAATTGAAGTAATCAATGAAAGGACCCCGTACCCGACAAAGAGAGAATTTCGGAACCATACGATTTTCTTCAAATTTTAATATGTTGTAGGTATGGATAAGTACTTCACAAAAATGTATGTTAGAATATGGTGCCCCCCCCCCCCCCCCCATTTGGCTACAGTGGCATATCAAAGTTACGGTAATCAAAATACATATTTTTATTTTTTTTTGCATTTTAAGCTAAAATTGAGATGGACTGTAACAGCTGTGGGCATACAAAATAATTTTTAGGATGTAAGCCCAGTGGCGTACATAAAAATATTAAAAAATTGTGATTTTTTTTTTTTAATATTCTTATGTACGCCACTGGACTTCAATCTTAAAAATTATTTTGTATACCCACAGCTGTTACAATCCATTAAATATAGACTATTTTTTAGCTTAAAATGCAATAAAAATAAAAATATGTATTGTGATTACCGTAACTTTGATATGCCACTGTAGCCAAATGGGAGAGGGCACCATATTCTAACATACATTTTTGTGAAGTACTTATCCATACCTACAACATATTAAAATTTAAAGAAAATCGTATGGTTCCGAAATTCTCTCTCTGTCGGGTGCGGGGTCCTTTCGCATAAAACTGTTGCTAAATCAAGATTACCAATTGATTTTTCTCATGAACTGATATTCAATTTGAATCTTACAAATCGCCAGTCAATTGAAACGACACTTATATTAAATTTTCATATATACAGCAGGTGAATTGAGAAGGTAAATCTAATTTACCTATAAATTATTGGTCATCTGGAATGATTGAATTTTGCTAATAAACTCTTGTTAATTCAAACTAAATTTTGCATATAAACTGCAGCCCAATTGAAACGATAAATTGACCTTTCATATAATATGCTGGTCAACTGAAGTAATCAATGAAATTTGGCATATAAACTGTTGGTAAATCAAAACGAACAATTGATTCTTCTCATAAACTGATAGTCGATTGTAACGATAAGTCTAGTGCTTCTTACAAACCGCCTGTCAATTGAAACGATACTTAAATAAAATATTCATATAAACTGCAAGTTATTTGAGAAGTTAAATCTAATGTATCTACATATAAATTATTGGTCATCTGAAATGATGAATTGACTTTTTCCGATAAACTCTTGTTGAAATGATAAGATAACTTCATATAGTCTGCTAGTAAATTGAAGTAATCAATCAAATTTGACATATAAACTGTTGGTCAATCAAAGCGATAAATTGATTTTTGTGATAAACTTATGGCACTTCAGCACCCCACGCTTTTTAAAATAAAATCATATTTTTGAATGACTTTATTCTATTTTATAATTTTTTAAATCGGTTTCGATCAAAGCGTGCTTTTTTAGTTTTTTAAACTATAATTTTTTTTGGACTAATAATTTAGGTAGCAGAAAATTACTAAACATTTACGCAATCCCCTAAAATAATTATTAAATGAATCAATAGGTGTGCCTGACAAAAAATGTAACAATATGTACAAACAAATATGTACAATTATGATTTTTTTTCTCGAAAGTTTAGTGCGGTTTCGATTAGATGCGACATTGCGACCGATAAACTGCAAAATATTTTTTTTAGTTTTGTGTGACAATCTGCTTGGCAAGAAAGTGAAAATATTAAAAAGCTGTAGTAGATGCAAATATTCACATAAATTATGTTTCTGTTCTAACAAAAGTTGTGACATTATTTTTTGCTCGATTTTTTGTTTTATAGAAAATGTTTGGTAAGTTGATACGTTAAATTGGGAATGTGACTTGTCTTAACCTGAACATATAGCGTGAGCTGGGACATGCGACAGGGAAAAAATACAAGACATTTAATTATACATTGCACTTGTGTTTATATTTGGAAAGTAAGAAAACGAAATAAAATTAAAATAGAAGTGAAATAAAAGTCTTGTCCACTGCGAGATTATGGACTACTTCTTCAACTTAAAATTAAAATGTTTTTCTGTAAACAAAACAAAACCTCTTAAAATTTAAAAATTTTTTAAACCAAGTTTAAGCTGTATTGTTGCTTAAAACGTTAAAAAAATTATATCAACAATACGTCATATGTATTGCAACGTGCTTTATATTAAATTTAATCTGAGTATAAAATTGAAATTAACGCATCGACCTACCAAACGCTGATGTGTATAGAATAAAACATTTCTCTCAAATTAATTTCTACATTTTAGCATTTTGTAATTTATAAAATGATTTTAGGTAGATATATCGAGTTAAACTCTAAAATAGCCATAGCCAAAGCTCCCAAGAAAAACGATGGGAAGCAAAATGTGTGCATTTTATATTCATTTAACAAATTGCACTTTTTAAATCGGTTATAGTAGCCGCAGCATACCCACGCCTGCCATGCAGGCGTATAGTCAACAGCCAGGAAAATAAGTTTCGAAAGGAATGCCATAAAAAAATCGATTTCACTCAGCCCCTATCAAAACAGTTAAAAACAAAACTACTGCTACTGACGGCCTTGGCCGCCACCTGTTTTTGTGGGGTTTTTCTCCTCTGCCCCTCAGCCGTCGAACTGCATCAGCGGCAAGTCCGACTGTATCCACGTATTGCAGTAGAGGCCGCGGCCGCCGCCGGTTATGTCCTTTTTTAATATCTAATTATAAAAATGCTAATATTCCGCTCGCATGAAAGATGGTTTGCCTAAATCAGGCTATGGGTAAGAAAACTTAAAAACATACCCTCCAACTGAGTCCAACTACATGTCCTAATTGTTCGTTCTTAACTCGGAAACGGTTAAAGGAAGTCATTTACATTTTACCATCAATAAAATAAAATTTTTCTACAGCCGCGCGCAAAATAACTAAATACTAAATTCAGATGAAATCGCAAAATCGACTAATGCCGTGGATCCTTATTTTGCGCTCTAGCGCGAACATGGAAAAGAAAATTCTCACTTTTTCCGTCTAGTGTGCTGAATGGTCATGGAAACCGAAGATAAATAAATGACAGTCGTACGTTTGTTACAGTCTGTTGCTGGCAATCCTGTTCTAAATATGCCCGAAGCCCGAACATAATATGTCAAAACTGACAGTCATTCGCAAATTTCAGGATAAGTATAGAGAAAAATGTGCATTTAATTTTAAAAAATGCGGCTGTAGAAAAAGTTCTGTGTGTTTTTCGAGCGCAAAGTAAGATTGCCGTTTTCGAAAGATTACTGCGCTCCGCTACGCGTCGCGCAGTAACATTCTTTCTCAAGCGGCAATCCGTTACTTTGCGCTCTAAATACATAAATAACTATTTCCAACGTATATGCAGGGTGTCATTTTTTATCTTCAAAATTTCTACTTTTTCGAAATATTTCTGTACAGAAATGTCATACGACCTTCTCGATGCCAAAATCGAATTCGGCATTCCCAAAAACCCCCTCCTAAAGTATTCGAAACGAAAAATATCATCCACCTACGAAATTCCCTATTTCGTGGCTAAATATGAAGAAAATGCTCATTGTTAAGACGAAAAAGATATTTTATCGAATACTTACGTTATTTGATGTCCTATAGAAAAATGTTATAAAAGCGTGTCGTTTCGATCGACCTTCAGACGACGCAGACACTGGCCCAAACCGATTTGATATATCTCTCTCCGCTACGGAGAAAATTGGGAAAATAGAAAAATTACGTTTAGCCAATTACAAAAAAAACGAAACGTCGTACGTCGTACGATCGAACGAAAGTACCCCAAAAAACCCATCTTTTTGCTATATACCGTTTAGTTATAACGCTTATACCGTATTACAATAATTACAGCCGATTTAATGAAAATCTCGATTTGTTTATCGTATTTTTTTTTTGAAAAAAATAGTTAGTTTTTAAGTTGGAAACGGTTAAAGGAATCTGTTAACTTCTCGCCATAATAAAAATACATTTTAAAAAAAAATAGGGTGGTAAAGAAATTTATTTTTAAAAAAATTCTTCTTTTTTAAATTCGTCCGTTATTTAGCGTCTGACGAAAAAATTCATAAAAACTTTTTATTTCAAATTATCATTACATTTTTTTTTTAATTTAATAATTTTTGAGATATTCGCGAATAAGTTCGAAAAAACGTCTTTTTTAAAAAGAGCGATTTTTTTAATTACAACGACAACTATAAATTAAACGCTATCAAAATACATATTTTTGGTAGTAACTGTTTTTTTCGTCTGCCCCGTAATTTTCCAGTTAGCTCGTGTTCAGTCTAGGTCGAGCGCACGTTCCCGCCTAATTAATACCTAAGTAAATTAAAATATATAACATACTACCAAACCTCTAATTTCAAGTTTATTTTATTCTAAAGAAAGAAATGACCTTGTCAATATCGGAGAATAGTATTCAGATTCTACAAGTATTAGCCAGTCCCTTACTCCCCCAACCAGCCAGTTTGAATGATGCATTCCTGCCCCAAGGTCAATAAACCTTGTTACTGCCCGATATATTTATGCCGACAGCATACGACACCCCTTTAAAAATGAAATCTGTATTTACCAAGTGCAGATTGTCGTCAATAGAGGGCAAAATATTTTAACTGAATATTTTAAATGAAACTATATCTTTTCGCCATCTATCAGAGTTTTGGTGAGTTACTTAGGTTTGGAGAATTTTGTCCATAAGAATTATCTTAATAGTCTTTTATTATAAAATGATAGTGTGTTATGCTGATGATACAAATTTACTGGTTGGAGGCAAAAATGTTGCTGATTTGACATATCAAAGCAGCAAAGTTTTTAATAAAGCAAATAACTGGTTTACTGAAAATAAACTTTTGCTTAGTAAAGAAAAATCTAATATAATAATGTTTAGAACTAAGCTTGTGCTAAATTCTTGGGTTTATACATCGATATGCTATGGAATTAGCGTCATTGGCAGGTATATGGATGACAAAATACAAAAAATAATGTACTTATAAATCCTTACCGCAGGACTCTTAAATGTCTTGCGACAAATACTACACTCATAGATCAGTTCTATCTCGGTTCCACTTTGTTTTCTATCTTCATTTAACTCGTGACGAACGTGTCTCTTATCTGCGATCCTTCTTATAGTTATTTCATCATTTTTGATGGAGGCTGAGTCAATATGCTTTTGTTCTACATTATCTTGCTTACCTAGATAATGAAAACATATTTTCAAATTATGCACATAAAGAGATGTTGGTTATTAAAGCAAAATAATAAAACTAAAGGAGTTCGAAGGATGACCTATAGAAAATAATAGAAAAATCATTTGATAGGCTATCACCACTAAAACCCTAGCTGATGTTATATTATAACTTCAATATGATTTCTGAGTTAGTTGGGAAAAAATATACCTTCTTAATAAAACACATAAACGAAATAGTAATAGAGTTTGAAGTAAACCTCAAACAGGACCTGTTCCAGTTTGCCTTCGTTATAACAGTTAGCATCAAAATTGGTCGACTTAAAATTGAAATATTTGTAGTCAAATCAGATAAATTCATTATTAGAAATTAGATTTTTTTAAGAATAATCTTTGTACCTGATTTATTGCTAAGACTTAGATCAAAGTCACAATTCCTGACCCACACTTGAATTTGCTTTGGCGCTTGTTTAAGGCTTTAACGTTATTATTCTTTATTTGTGTAGTTATTAACAGTTTCATCCTGTTGCAAATACAAATGTTGCCATACAAACCAAATATTAAAAATTTCAATTACCAAAACCAACCTTGTTCTACATACTCTATTTCTTGTTTTATCTGTTGCCTTACAGGTTCTACGTGGATTTGATGTTTTACTGGAGATTCAGGTGAAATTTCTGTCAGCGCTTTAGATGATTTTAACATCTGCTTGATTTTCACCTGAAGCTTTTCTTTCTGGATAATCTGAAAATATTTCTAGATAGCCTTTATATAACTTAAATACTTTGCTATATACATATATAGACCACAATATCCGATAGTATACATACAGCAACATGAATAAAGTACTACCCTTCCATTCTAAACATATAGTTTAAAATGGCCCTGTATTATAAGGAGCAATTATGGCTAACAGTGTTACACAATATTAATTTAAAAAAAAATAATGGCGAATGGACAAAATAATCAATATTTAGACATTTTTACATTTTTATACCTATTGTGTAGTGATTGAGAAACACCTTACCATCGATGTTGGCGTTTCCTCTTCTACTTGTTCTTTATGCATGCTTTGAGCTTCTTCTACAATGCTCATTTGCTGGTTACTGCCATCATCATCATCAAGTTGATCATCATCTTCAGAATCTTGATCTTCAATTTCTTCAGAGATTGTGTATACTTCTGCCTCTTGAACATCTAAATCAAGCCGTAAACGTGTGGGAGAATTTTTAGTATAAATATCTGACAAAACTTGGTGCTTGGAATCATAAAGTTTTAAGTGATTTATATACAGCAAGTGCTAAAACTGTAGAAAATATAACTATGTATAATGAAAAGTGAGAATAACTATCAGGTACGCAACCCAACATTGGGAGATTTCTTAGAACAATCAAATAATGAGTTTGTGTATTTAGAGTAACCAAATGGAACTCCTAATCATATTATATGTCTTATCCATACATGAAGAACACAACTAACATGGCGCACAACGATAGAATTAACATTAACAAAACAATTAAGAAAATTGTGCTTCGCTCATGTTTTATTTAAAGGTTGTTCGTTACCTTCCTGTGGTGATTCAACAGGTTGTATGTATACCGTCTCATATTCAGTCTGACTGGCTTCTTCATATTCTCCTTGATATTCCTCAATGATGTAATGTTCGCCATCTGCCAGTTCAAACTGAGCACCATCTTCAAGTGCATCTGGGTTCCTTAGAGCAACAAAGAATGTGAAATAAATACATATTCTAGGAAAAATAATATCAATACTATTTATTTTCCCATTTTTAAAAAGATGAAACATCGTTACATATCAGATTTTTTATTGCAGTTATATTAGCGTTAATACAAATATTAAGTTGTCCACCACAGATGAGCCATTTATCATAGTCCCGGTGGGTCTTTATAAGACCTATGTACGTTTAAGCATCCATCACTATAACAATTTGCTATTTAATTGACATGGGAGTTTAAATTAAGATAAACCAGCTCAATAATATCATTACACAATCTAAAAATAAATCTGGCCTAGACAGGTTGCCACTGCCGAGAACTGCATAAACAGGATACAAGAGCCTGTGACACTTTGCAGGTAGGGTTCCTCAGGCTTAACAGGGTCTGCAACGCGACTCTGCCCTTCACACTGGCTTTCTTTAATAGATTATCAACTACAATTAGGGACTTACCAATAAGGGCCTTTAAAAATGTGATTAAAAATTACTTAGTGGATAAAGCATTCTGTGATTTTAGCATATTTTTAGGCTCTAAGTTTACTATTTGTGTATTTTATCTATGTACTATCCTCCTATCCTTTGCATTGACGAATGTAAATACTGATGGCTGATAAAACATGTTCTATTATATTCTATTAGATTTTAGTACAAACACTACCTTCAACAAATGATTTAGTAGTTAAGACAAAGTCAAAGTCCACCTTCACTCAAAGGAGGAACTATCCCATTTCCGAATACAGTGAAGTATAGTTAAAAGCAGTCTTATAGTGCGGGTCCAAAGGTCACATTTTTCATTAAATGTCATTCCTTTGGCAGATTTTACACGCAAAATCTGCCACGAATGAAGTTTTTACTGAAAATTGTGACCTTTGCACCCGCACGATAAGACCGCTTTTGACTTATATCTGGGAATTACCTTATATAAAACACTTAACTGGAATGCGCATCTGGATAAAATTGTCGCAAAAGCGAAACTGTCACTATGGACCTGCAGACACATTTGTGGCAAAACATGGGCAAACAAATGCACTGGCTCTATATTGGGGTCATAAGACCAATGATAACATATGGAGCAGTAGCTTGGTACTCTAAGAGCTTACAGAGCTCCGCGAGAATCAAATTATCTACCTTACAAAGACAAGCGCGTCTGGCAATTAGAGCCATCTTCGGCACTACACCCACGGCAGCGCTTCAGTGTCTTCTAAATCTGCCACCTTTCCAAATAATACTGGAGAAAGAGGCCAGATGGGCGACGTATAGATTGACACAGGCGATCATCATGGTGCCCAACAGGCTGAAAAATGCCAATTAGCAGGCCAGTGTGTTGGGTCTACCATCAGATGTTATGCCTACTAAAACTACCTATTACCATCTACGTTGGGGTTTGGAACCTTCGGGAACATGCACTAAAACAGAGTTTTATCCACAATACCGAAACAGAATATTTGCACTCGACGCGCGTTTCGCTAACCATCAGGAGATGATTAATACTCTTATAGTCTAAGTTAATACTTAATCATCTCCTGATGATGCTAACATGGTTAGCGAAACGCGCGTCGAGTGCAAATATTCTGTTTCGGTATTGTGGATAAAACTCTGTTTTAGTACCTATTACCATGCCTATGACGTCCTCCTACCAAAGAGGAACGAATGGGCAAAAGACTCGGAACATCTGAGAATAACAGACAATTTGGTTTACTGACGGCTCCAAGACCAATGATGGTACATGAGCCGCTGCACGGAATAAAAATGGTACGGTTGAGCTTAAGTGTTCCCTAGGCAAACATGCACTCATTTTTTAGGCTGAAGTTAAGGCCATTGATATGACTGCACAGTGGCTCATCGATAGAAACTGGAAAGGCAAGTCAATCAAAATTTTCTAGGACAGTCAAGCAGCTTTAAAAGCGCTTGAATCTAGCCGTTGTTCATCTAAGACAGTATGGAACGGCCAGGAACAACTCACCAAACTCGGTAGAGAACATAAACTTACACCGATCTGGATAACTGGACATACAGGATATGAAGGCAATGAAAAAGCTGATGCTCTTGCGAAGCAGGCGGCCGCAACGGCCTTCATTGGAACAGAACCAGTACTGGGAATAGCTTATAACACAGCTAAAGAAGCACTCGCCAGGTGGACACAAAAGCAATTTGTAGACAATCAAAGATGGCGGTGAACTGCCATCAGGAGTGAGAACCGGCCAACTTCTTCAACTTGGCCGACAGCAAGTACAGGCTGTAGTTGGCATGTACACTGGCCATTGTCGGTTAAAAAGCCAGATGAACAAGATAGGGCTCACTGAAGAAACGGAATACCGCTTATGCTTGCAGGACAATGGAGCATGTCGTATGCCACTGTCCAGCAATGGAAAGAACCAGACAAACAGTCTTTGGAAATTCTCAAATCAAACTTGCAGATTTGAAAACTATCCACCCCAGAGAGCTGTTCGATTTCATGAAAAGGATCGAGCCTCTGGCATATTAGAAACCACAGATGTGAGCCACAATAGACCAAGGGTCGCAGTGGAGGGTCCTATTTGGGCCCGCTAACGTGTACGAATACGAAGTCTTTATTCATGCTATTATATTTAAAAAATGCTTACAAACGTCAAAATAAAAAGGAAACTACTAAATCTAATAAAACAATAATACAAGCATACACATACAACAATTCAAAATAAAAACAAAACACTGTTTGGACGAATTGTCTCAGTAAAAGCAAAACGAAAACAACCCAACAAGACCGACAGCGGGAGATCATCAAATCACCACAAACTGACCACAACATTGCTTAACACATAAATGTTGAAACAACAGTTTTTATTCATTGAAACTAACATTACCAAAACGGTCCTTATAGAACTCGTACACAGAGTTACATAGATTTGTGTGATAGTTAATTGAAAATATTGACTTTTATTATCCTATGGTAATCAATCACAGCATTCCCATTATTTCTAGTGTCATGTGAATGCACAGTGTTCCATCTTGTATAGTGATCCATTTTTTTTTAATATACTTTAAGCACTCCAGTATATACATACCAGGAAATGTCAGTATTTTGTTTTTTCTCAAGGCATATCTGCAATCTGCTCGATAAGGCAATTTGTTTATTACTTTTACGGCTTTACGTTGCAGAGAAAACGCTCTAGTGGTGTCCGCCGCGTGTCCCCAAACAAGCAAAGCTTGCTTAAGCCTGAAATATTGCATGGAACGTCATCAGAATAACCTTTCCGGAGACATTACCTACCAGATTTCTCAATACAAACAAGCTTTCTTGATAAGACAATTGAATGTTCTTATGGCTCTTCGCTGAAAGCTAAACACCATGTCAGTCTGACCAGAATGTCCCCACACAACAACTGCATACAATAACACAGAGTGTATTAAGGTGTAATATGCAGTCTTAAGCACACTAGCAGACACAACACAGCCACTCAAACCTCGCAGAGCAAAGGCACCCTTTGCCAGTCGCCCACTTACCAAATCTATATGATGATCAAATCTTAGAACGTTATCAATTTCGACCCCAAGAAAGCGTACATGCTCCCCAGACTGTGCCACAGCCAGCCTCTCGGTAGATTCTTTGAGAGTTTTCCCTGTTTTGGAAAGGGACGTGTCATCCGCGAAAAGAGTGAAAATGCTGATGGATCTGTTGCTGGTAGATCGTTTATAAAAATAAGAAAAAGCAGGGGCCCCAGTATTGAGCCCTGCGGAACACCAACGCTAATCCCTCTCTCCCCAGACGTCACGCCTCCCACTTTAACAACTTGGAATCTTCCTTCGGGGTAAGATTGCAGAAGCCTTACACTGTTATGATGGAAATTGTACAGTTCTAGTTTACGGAGAAGCAGGCTATGTGTGACACAATCAAAGGCCTTGTTGAGATAGACTGGAGATGAGGCATGGGGTGCCCAGGGATCCATACTGGGGCTCCTTCTGTTTCTGATCTGTATAAATGATATCCAAAGTGCATCACCAAACTCTAGACTTTGGCTGTTTGCTGATGATACTACCTTGGCTGGCTGTGGTGGTGAATGAGGTGAATAGGGAAGTGCAAGGACTGCAAGAATAGTTTAGTGCAAATAAGCTAATAATGAATGAAGATAAAACAGTATGCATGACTTTTAGTTTGAGAGAGATCCCCGAAGGTAATGCTAAAACGGTGAGATTCCTGGGAGTACATCTTGACCCACTCCTGACTTTTGAGGAGCACATTGATATGATAGCGGGAAAACTATCTAGAAATACCAGCACTGTTGCTACAGGCATTTCATAGTATTTTCCAGTCCGTGGGTGTGTATGCGATTCTGGCTTGGGGTCATTCTGTTCATTCAGGCCTTTGGGCTGCAAAGGAGGGCAGTATGTGTAATTGCTGGATTAGGGTATAAGGAGGATGTTCGAGGATTGTTCGATTGATTGAGAATTCTGACTATACCAAATAGATATATTTTGGAGTGCCTACTTTATGCCACTTTAATGTTACCAGATGTAGCCAAAATAATTTTTATCGTCAGTATGGCACTCGGAATGGACACAGCATTCGGTTGAAATTTCTAAGACTACCTTTTCAAGGGCGGAGACTCCGGGGATCCTTCTAGTTATCGTCCTATCTCAATGCTTCCAGCTCTCTCAAAAATAATAGAGAAAATGGTAAAAAACAGGATGTTGTCTTTTTTGGAAAGGCATAAATTGCTAAATAAAAATCAGTTTGGTTTTCAGGAAAAAAAGGGTACTGCTGATGCTGTCTTTAATCTACTTGAGAGACTTTATTTGGGCCTAAATGGGGGAGTTGGCAGCGGCGATATTTTGCGATATTTGTAAGGCTCTGGATTGTGTTGATCACAAGATCCTGCTGAATAAGTTGGCTATGTATGGGTTTAGAGATTGTGCTTTGGCTTGGCTGAAGTCCTATCTGACAGCCAGGAGACAGGTAGTTTGTTGTCTTCTGCGCAGATCATTAATTATGGGGTTCCTCAAGGGTCGATGCTGGGCCCACTATTATTTCTTATTTACATTAACGACCTAGCTTCCATCAACATTAATGGACACTTTACGCTATTTGCTGACGATACCACAATACTGTGGCTAGGAACAAATGCAGGAAATTTGGAAAAAACCATAAACCATGACATTCAGTTAATAAAAAAATAGTCCGATGCAAACAAGCTGAGCTTTATTTATTTAATGTTTTTTAGTACTTATATATGGTACCTGCTAACGTAAGGAATGATCAATCAGATCAATCTCTGACCAATTTAGCCCTAATACAGTCAGAACCTCTTACTTCGCTCTAATCAAATCTCATTTGGGGTACGGAATTTGTTTTTGGGGTTCATGCTCGGGGCAATTATTTCAAAGTGTGTTCGTTCTGCAGAAGAGAGCTTGGGTTAGTAAGTTTGCTGTAAGGTATATGTTTAAGGCCGGGGTGCGTGAGTCTTGTAGACCTTTATTTATTTGGAGCATGTGGAATTCTGATTTTGCCCTCACTGTTCATTTTGGAAACGGTATGCTTGATTTATAAAAAGCACAAGCCTTAATTGGTAACTAACCATTCATACGGGTTAAGGGACCCACACAAAATTTCACTTCCAATACCCATATCTTCTAAAATTAGAAACTCGCTAATATTTAATAGCAAGAAACTGTATAACCACCTGCCCCAAGGGATTAGACAGATACCTAATCTAACGAAATTTAAGAAAACAGTTAAGAAGCTACTGTGTGCGAGAGTTCTTGAAAGATGTATTTTAATTGTACTGTTTGGTTTTTGACACTGTGTTTTTATGTTGTCTTGTCTGTAAACATTTTATGCTATTGATAATTATGTCATTCTTGTTTGATATTTTAAATTAGAAATTAGTGTGTAAGAATAGTCTGTAAGTACTTACGTATTGATTAAGTTGTTTGCACTAATTGACAGTAGGTTTTAGACACTAGTCCATAGGTTCCTTTTACCTTTTTTTTCCTCAGCTTTGTCAATGAATTTTGTTTGAGACAATAAAGCATTTTTTAATTTGAATTGAATTTGAAATATTTTGTATTGAATACTCGAATAAAGTTTGAAGTTTGCCAATCGATCAACATGTGACTCAATTTTGGATCAAGCCAGACCCCAAGAAATCACAGATAGTTGAGATGTGTGTAGCTTTTCTTTAAATTTTGAGCATGTTTTGGGTTAGATTTTGTTAGATTTGCTCCTGAAACGAGCAAAGCTAGCGGAGGACAATACATGGTGTGTTAATATAGCACAATATAGGGTGATTGATAATGATATTTTACTGTTGCTTCCTGATTTAAGATTTTAGTACAAATAATCTCTTTAACAAATAGTTTGCAATAATGATAGACAAGATGTTTGGTACTATTGGCTTCAATCTGTGAATGAAAGCAATTTTCAAGTTTTTTTATTATTTTGGGCATGCCTTTAATTAGTTTTTTTTGTTTTGCACCAGGAGCCTGCGGAGGTGATGTACAAAGTCTCTTACTTTAAAGGAAAATAAAAGTAATACCCCTGTTACTCTAACAAATGCCTTTCACTGAACATCCACCACCGATGAATTATAATCATTTCAGATCACCTTTATCGTTTGAGCTAACATATTTGTTCGAATACATTTTCAAAACTGACAGTTATCTTCAGACACTTACTCTATAATATATGTATATTGACCATCCTCTAATTGAACAATCTGTACATTTCCATCAACATCAGCATCTCCATAGTTCTCTAAAATACGGGGAATAGTGTCTGAAGAAATGATTTGATGCTGAACCTCACCATATCCAGAAATATTTTGTACAACGACTGTTGCAACCTCTTCCTCGGTCTCGGTCTCGGCTGTCTCTTCCACTTTTACGAGTTGCTCTCCACCATGCTCCGTTTTTATTACCCTTATATCCATGGCTCTTAAAAATTAAACTAATTATCAAATTTGAATATTTGACAATTTTATATTGCAAATAAAAAACAGTATTGTAACAATAATGACTTCCAAACAAGGTATCAGACATATTGAGAACGTGTTCAAGAGTTGAAGTTTGGCTTTTGAAAATACAGAAACAATAAGAAAGACAAAAATGTTTAATAATTTTAGGGTAGAATAAATTAGGGTTATGTGTAGTGTTTATTATTTATTTTCTTTTTGCTTGATTGCCCCTTCGGAAGTGGATGACTCGCATAACAAATTGTCGTACGGAAAGTCTACATCGTTTTGTCGTCTATATGAAGATTACGGCATATTCAAAACCTTTGCATACGATTCTGTGCAGTCATATCGCTTACATAAAATTACTAGGTTAATATGAAAGTTGTAAAAGCAAAAAAAAAGAGATTTTTGAAAATGACTTTGGTATGATTGGGCTATTATAGAATACAAATTGCACAAAAATAGGAAAATGTAAGAATACTTACGCCCCTGAAGTTGGACAACCGTTCCTGCAACTTTATACACAATATGGCCGAATGAATAATCTACCTTATAGGCGCGTCTGCGTTCCGCGCCTACCTCTTTGCTCACGTTAAAGCGCATGCGCGTCGCCCTCGAGCATTTTTCGGCCAATTGCAGCCTACGTGAAAACTGGGTTAGGGCCCAATCTATTTAAATTTTGATAATTAAAAATTGACAAAATACTTCTGATTAAAAATTGCAATTTATTGCGTGCTTTGTAAAAACGGTCTTATGCAAGTGCAATAATATGTGACATGCGAAGTCGAACGCGATTTAAATTTGTTGATTCCGGAATGTCACTACTCGTTGCCATGGCAACGCAAATGACAACAATTTGTCATTAGTGTTTGTCAATTTGAAAACTATGTCAGAAGTAAGCCCCGAAATTATTGCAAAAACTCAAAAATCTCTAGGAAAATATGTTAAAAAGCCAGTTCTCAGTGAAAAGCTATTAAAAAAACCCCCGTTTAGATTTTTGCACGACATTATTAACGCTGTTATTAACGACACGGGGTTTTTAAACGGACTGTTCTCCGAGGATGAACTTAATTCTGAAAATGTTAAGGAAAAAGAGGCCAAATTGGCGTTTTTGACGAAGCTTATCGATGCAGTTAGTAAGTATAATATACAAGGTATACTCGTATAAGTAAACTGCATATTTCCTTTTTAGTTTTTAGTGGTCTCTGAACTGCATAGAATAGGTTTTAGATATCTCCGTACCTATGGTGGCTACGAATGAGTTCTTGATAAAATCAGACATTTCTATTAGTCTTGGATTTAATGAGACTCTAAAAGAAAAGTAATAAAATCCTTGCAAAACTTAATACCATTTATATCTCTAATTTATAACATCCTAAAACGAACATCGAATATCATAGACATTGTAGGAAATATGGTATTATAACCAACATAGGATATGGTTAAATTTTATTTACACTATGAATTTTCTAAATGTATAACGATATTAAAGCAAGTTTATTTTGTTTAATGTACTTAAATGTAATGTTAATGTATCAATCTTAAAATTAGGGACTAAAACAGAGCAATAAATAAAAAAAAAACTCCAGGCGCTAATACTATTTATTATAATTTATTAGATAAACATTTAACCTGTTCCTTTTTCAGAAACGGTTTCAAAAACAGATTTGAAAGTTCGACCAAGTAAAATTGTGGCAGGGCTTCAACCAGCAGAGACAAACCTATTACTTCAAACAATCGCAAAATCCATCGACAGAAAAATCGATACAAAAGACTATGTAGCAAAAATAAGTTCAGAAAAAGCGGTAGTTAAGGAAAAAAGTAATAAGAGCGGCAAAGACAAAGAAAAAACAACGGGTGCAAAAGAAAGCACAAGAAAAGAGAGTAAAATAAGGGACAGTAGTGTAACCAGAGCCAAGAAAACAGCAAGTTTGGAAACCCCAAAATCTACAGATAGAGCAAGACAATCGCGAGACGAAAAGAAAGATAAAAGTAGTAAAATTAAAGAAAAAAATGAGGAAAGAAGTAACAGAAAAGACAGTAAACATAAAGGGGATGGAGACAAAATTGAAAAAAGGAAAAGCGATAAAGCTATTAAAACAAGTGAAGATCAAAATATTGCTACGAGTATTGAGAGTAATGCTTTGGATAATCACAATATAGATAATGCATTAGCGATAGAGGGCAAAGAGACTAGCATCAGTGTGCTCGATAATATCAAAAATGATGGAGCCACTTCTAATATTGGTACTAATGATGACAACGAAACTGTAGTAGGGCCTTTAAGTGTAATAAGCAAGGAACCGCAAGATATTATTAACAAACCTGACGAAAATATCATGTCAAATTTCACGAATGTTAGACAAGGTAGTGCGGGATTGGTTAGACCGAAATCTGCGAGACCGAAGAGTGGCGACAGGACTCCGTCTTCGAGGGCGAGAGATTTGCGAGAAACTGTCGACGACACGGAGGAAAACGATGTTGGGCCGATTGAAATAAAGACGACAGCTCCACGTAAGTTGCTCGCTTATGTATATTTTGACTCCTATTTGATTTTTTTATTGTTAGTGCTAAACAGTAAGTAGGTATCGGATGTTTAGTGAACTGTTTAATGAATCCATGGTTTCAACTAAAAAATATCAAATGACAAAATCGATATACATTTAGTTTTTTATAAATTTTCTGCTCGTCAAGAAACCCTATAGAAAATGTATCCATTTTGCCCATTTTATATAATATGTTGAATTATTGTATTGGACACAACCTGAATTAAAACTTAAGTACAATAGAGATTTGAAAAAAGAAAAGTGACAAATTGGAAACTTTATAATTTAAATTGGTTTAACATTCCTCTTAAATTTTGGTTTCTGTTATCGATTCACCGCTGGTAATAAAAGCTTAAAACATTTTCAGTC
>MU183282.1:0-18305 GCA_016904865.1 Pissodes strobi | reverse complement strand
CTTTGGGGGGAAGGTGCAGAATATATCCTAATCTATTTCTACTAAAGTTTTATGTATGTTTTGTAGGCTCTACTAAAATTGTTTAGTTTGGAAATATTTTATTTCTCTGATCAAAATAAGAAGATTTTGGTTTTGCAAACAATAACTTCTTATACTTTTTATGGGACTTATTTCTTATTTTGATCAGGATAAAATTCATCCAAATGAACAACAAACATTGAGTCTAAGGCAAAATCTGACTCACGAATAGTAAAAAAACTGGCGTGAATCATTTTGCTTCCTAACTAATTTTTGCTTGTAGAATTTGAGATCGTATACCATATCAGGGTTCTCAGCAAATGTTTAGTTCTACATACAGATTAAGTAACCTATATATTTATATAAGTGGATTATATGCTAAAATTGGTGACGAGTAAAACCTCCTGATTCTTATTCGTTCTGGGTTTATCCACTGCTCAATATAAACCTCTTCTCCATTGTGTTATTTTTGAATTCACCACACTCTAGCATTCTAAACAAAAGCGATCCATTCGTATAACAGATCAAGGTGAAATGGTGAATCAGAATATCCGTTTCGTCCTTAGTCGGTTCTCGAATGATTCCCGACGACGACCTACCCTGTTTCGATTAGGAAACCGAGAAGGACGTTCAAGCTGTTGAGAGTTATTCTCATTGCTTCGATAATTCCCAGACCGTACGACATTTAGCTATCCACCCAAAATGCTTAGGATTTTTTGTAAATTCGGCAGGACATAAGCCTGAATAGCGAAAGGCTGTCTCCTTAAGTGAGGGCCGGACAAACGAGATTTCAGTTTTTATTACTAGTCAAGCATAGAGATTAATTCAGTTTTTATCATTCTCTAATTGGCTGCTCTGAATTGTTAGCTAATACAATTTTATGTTTACCTCCTCGATTGGTAGGTATCTTCCTACGTATGTACAGGGTCGCCCGTTTATTATGGGATGACACCTTATCTCAGAATCTACAGGGTGTATCAACAAAAGTTTAATACAAAAGTTGTTTGGATTTACTTTAAAGTATCAACTTCCTTATTTTAAACAGAATACTTTGTATATTAAGGTAATGTTTGAATTCCTCAGAAAATTCAAGATATATTTCACTTGTCAATGTCAAGTGTTACGTGTGTTTATGTTTTGTTCTGACAAAAACTTCCAAATTTGAATTCACTTGTCTAAATTAATAGTTTTCGAGTCTCTGATCGTTTCCTTGAACTCTGAGCGGCTCATGTGTGCGAGTGTTACGAGTTTAGTGGTGAATTTACTAATTTATCCCGTTAAAACAATATAATATAAACATTCTCCCCCCCCCCCCCCCCCCCCCCCCCTCTCCCCCCGCCAGGAACCATCTGATATCTCATTTGAGGTTACTTTCTGGTTTCTTCTTTGGAACGAGGGCAGTGTCTACCGAACAGGGTCGAGTGTTTTTGTCTTCGGTAGAGCACTGCACAAGAGGGACTGCTCGGGACTTGGTTCTTCTGAAATAAGAGTCATGGAGTTAAAGGTCGCCCGATTGCTTAGATACCATTGTGACGAATGCCGCAAGGGTTTAATGCAGGTTCCCAAGCTGATTGAGATGATAGATGACCTTAGGCGGGAGGTAGGCGCGCTAAAGGCACATGCGCCGGCTCGGGACTTGCCTACAGGCACCAATGTTGAGACCTCAGAGAATGTCCTTATGGAACTGCAGACTGCAGAATCGCCAAAAGAGGTCCTGTAATATCATGCTATTCAACGTTGGTGAGGGCAATGATGATGATGCTGAGGTTTGTTCTATACTGAGCAGTGTCACAAGTGACTGGACTACGAGCAAAGCTAGATGTACCGTTGCATTAAATTCTTATCAGGTATTCATACTGACGGAAACTTGGCTGACGGACAGCATTAGTGATGCCGAGCTTGGTTTGGACGACTATACCGTCTTTCGCTCTCATCGGTCTACTGCAACGAGTCTGGCTACTTGTGGAGGTGGCGTTCTTATTGCCGTGCGCAGAGACCAATACTTTAGTGTGTCTGATTCTTCTCAGGACATTGAATAGTTGTTTGTCCGAGTGGGCTCGAGTGCCAAAGAGCTCATAATCGGAACAATCTATATACCTCCTAGATCGAACAGTGAAAAGTATGCGATGTTTTCTGAAAATATCAGAACTGTGAAATGTGCATCGTCGGCGATTTTAATTTACCTAATGCGATCTGGAAATCGGAGGATCTTAGTTCCACTGCCTCGCCTGAGCCCCTTGCCCATCTTTGGGAACGTGAATCCATTGAAATTATCTCCAACATGTGTGCTTACCATAACTTGTTTCAGAGAAATGATAAAGCTAATGCGCATGGATCAATATTAGACCTAGCGCTTTCCCAAAGCTCAAATACCTCTACCGCTTTGGTAGATGATCCCATTATTCCTCCAGATCTTTACCACCCTCCGCTCATTCGGGCAATTGAAGGTATTTCGAGTTGCCATAACGGCGCTGGTCCCCAACCTGATGCATTCTGCTATGACATTAAGAGTGCAATTCTCATTAATGACTATCTTGGTATGGTGAACTGGGACCTATTGCTTCGGTCTTTGCCCATTGATGGCATGGTTAACGCGCTTTACGATGTTGTTTGTTCGATCGTGGAATGCATTGTTCCTGTTAAGAAGATGTCTACCAGAAAATTTCTAAGAATTTAGTCTTTCAGAAGAAGATAGCACACAAGACCTGGCAGCGAACTGGATCACCTTATGACAATGCTGAATTCTGAGGGCTCCATTCACAGTGCAAGGCAGCAGCACGCGACTGCTATCAGCACTTTGTACATGATTCTGAGTCCTCCCTGGTAGATAACAATAATATTAAATTCTTCTGGAACTTCGTCAATGCCAAACGCAAGCAAAATGAGCTGCCTTCCCAGATTTTTTATGGTGGTAGAGTGGTTGAGAGTTGCCCAGACATGACGGACCTCTTGCAGGATATTTTCAATCCGTTTATTCCAACAAAAATTGTCAGGTCCAACCAAATACATCACCCACTAATAATAATATTTACGATTTCCAGATCTAGTATATATGAGGAATTGAGCAATTTGAACCAAACAAAGGGTCCTGGGCCTGACGGCATCCCCCCTTGTCTTCTCAGAAATTGTGGTTTTGTATTGTCTCGACCGCTGTTCATAATGTTTAATGAATCACTCAGATCGGGTATATTTCCAGACTATTGGAAACAGAGCTATGTAAAACCGGTTCAGCAGGGACGATGTCACCGACTACAGACCCATTTGCACCTTGAGTACCATTCCTAAACTGTTCGAAAACAATACCCACAATACAATGCCAAATACCTTACTTCACAATTAAATAATTCCTTAATTAATCAGCAGTTTGGCTTTCGTCCCAATCGCTCGACTGATCTGAACTTGCTTATTTATAACGAATATATATCGGGTGTCCTCGAGCGGGATGGAGTTGTCCATTCTATCTATACTGACTTCTCAAAGGCCTTTGACCATAATGTTTTTATATATAAACTTGAGAATACCGGCGTGTGCGGCACACTCCTAACCTGGATTACTGATTATCTAACGAAGCGTACTCAGATAGTTAGGGTTGACAACTTTCAATCAGTACATATAAATATTCCATCTGGTTGTTCCGCAGGGGTCCCATCTGGGGCCTTTGCTTTTCAACATTTTTATTAACGATATTTCCTCCTATTTCCAAAATAGTAATTTTTTGTGCTTTGCTGACGACTTGAAGTTCTTTTGTACCTATATCTGTAGTCGAAGACCGTATTAATTTACAACTGGATCTTGATAGGCTGGTGTGAGTTTAATGGAATTGAACTAAACCCTGCTAAATGCAAGGTCTTGTGCTTTTCCAAGCGACCTGATTCAGTTCAGTATGATTATTTATCATATTGACCATGTTCCTCTTAGATGGGTTACAAGAACCTTGGGGTCATATTTGATGCATCATTGTCTTTTGTTTCTCATATGTCCGAAGTTGTTTCAAGATCCCTGAAAATGGTAGGGTTCATAAAGCGCTGTACTAAAGACGTTAATAACATTGCTCCGATTCGTCTGTTATACTGTGCGTTGGTACGACCGCTCCTAGAATACTACTCAGCTATCTGGAATCCAAAGTATACCACACATGTACATACACTTGAGCAGATTCAGCGAAAATTCGTCCGATATTTGGCTTTTAGCGCCAACATAGACCCACCAGATAACTTTGTCTACAATTATGAGATATTATATAGGAAATTCAACATTGTTCCTTTAATGGCAAGGCGTAGCCATAAGGACTTCGAACTGCTTTATCAGTTGGCGAATTCACTGGTTGATTGCAGTGACCTTTTATCACTGATATATCTCCACGTCTCCTCAAGGGACACACGATCCACCATAACGTTCTGCGAACAGTTTCATCGGACCAATTATGGTTCCAATGCTTTCATCTCGAGAGTATTAAAACTAACAATTAACAATTATTATCCAACAAAGCGAACCAAAATGATCATACAATCAATGAAGCTTGAAACTTCAATAAAAAGAAAAAAAAAGAAAGAAATTCTATAAAATAATAACATTCAGTTGTAGGCTATGTCAACACAGTATTCTGAGTTGCCTTGCAAAATTTGAAAACGAACAAAAAAATTGAGATCATGGTGGCGATGGCAGTTAGCTAACTTAGAGACTCTCGAGATAAAAGCATTGGAACCATAATTGGTCCGATGAAACTATTCGGAGAAGGTTATGGTGGAACATGTGTCCCTTGAGGGGACGTGGAGACATATCAGAGATAAAAGGTCACTGCAATCACCCCGTGAATTCACCAACTGATGAAGCAGTTTCAAGTCCTTATGGCGACGTCTTGTCATTAAAGGAACAATGTTGAATTTCCTATAAAATATCTCATAGTTGTAGACAAAGTTATCCGGTGGGTCTATGTTGGCTTTAAAAGCCAAATATCAGACGAATTTTCGCTGAACCTGCTCAAGTGCATGTACATGTGTGGTATACTTTGGATTCCAAATAGATGAACAGTATTCTAGGAGCGGTCGTACCAACGCACAGTATAACAGACGAATCGGAGCAATGTTATTGAAGTCTTTAGTACAGCGCTTTATGAACCCTACCATTTTCAGGGACCTTAAAAAAACTTCGGATATATGAGGAACAAAAGACAATGATGCATCAAATATGACCCCAAGCTCCTTGTATTCTGTAACCCTTCTAAGAGGAACATGGTCAATATGATAATCATACTGAACTGAATCACGTCGCGGAGAAGCACAAGACCTTGCATTTAGCAGGGTTGAGCTCCATTCCATTAACCTCACACCATTCATTCAAATCCAGTTGTAAATTAATACTGTCTTCGACTACAGAAATAGGTGTAAGGGAACTTCAAGTCGTTAGCAAAGCACAAAAAGTTACTATTTTTGAAACAGGAGGAAATATCGTTAATAAAAATGTTGAAAAGCAAAGGCCCCAGATGGGACCCCTGCGGAACACTAGATGGAATATTTAGATGTACTGATTGGAAGTTATCAACCCTAACTATTTGAGTACCTACGCTTTGTAAGATAATCAGTAATCCATGATAGGATTGTGCCGCACACGCCGGCCTTCTCAAGCTTACACATCAAAAGTTGTGGTTTACTCTGTCAAAGGCCTTTGAGAAGTCAGTATAAATAGAATGAACAACTCCAACCCGCTCAATGACACCCCATATATATTCGTTATAAATAAGCAAGTTCAGATCAGTCGAGCGATTGGGACGAAAGCCAAACTGCTGATTAATTAAGGAATGATTTAATTGTGAAGTAAGGTATTTGATCACTATCTTTTCGAACAGTTTAGGAATGATGCTCAAGTTGCAAAGGGGTCTGTAGTTGGTGACATCGCCCCTGCTTCCCTGCTTATGAATCGGTATTACACAGCTCTGTTTCCGATAGTCTGGAAATGTACCCGATCTGAGTGATTCATTAAACATTATGAACAGCGGTCGAGACAACACAAAACCACAGTTTGTGACAATTTTTGTGGGATAAACCGATTGAAAAAATTCTGCAAACAGGTCCGCCATGTCTGAGCCACTCTCAACCACTCTACCACCATAAAAAATCTCCGAAGGTAACTCATTTTGCTTGCGTTTGGCATTGACAAAGTTCCAGAAGAACTTAATATTATTGTTATCTACCAGGGAGGACAGTCGCGTGGTGCTGCTTTGCACTGTAAACGGAGCCCTGTGAATTCATAAGGTGATCCAATTTGCTGTCAGGTCTTGTGTGCTATCTTCTTCTGAAAGACTAAATTCTTTAGGTCCTGGGAAAATCATCTTGGACATTTTTTAGTAGGCATCTTAATAGGAACAACGCATTCCACGATCGAGCAAACAACATCGTAAAACGCGTTAACCATGCCATCAGTGGGCAAAGACCGAAGCAATAGGTCCCAGTTCACCATACCAAGACAGTCATTAATGAGAATATAGTCTGCACTCTTAAAGTCATAGTAGAACGCATCAGGTTGGGGACCAGCGCCGTTTTGGCAACTCGGAATACTCTCAATTGCCAGAATTAGCGGAGGGTGGTAAAGATCTGGAGGAATAATGGGATCATCTACCAACGCGGTAGAGGTATTTGAACTTTGGGAAAGCGCTAGGTCTAATATTGATCCATGCGCATTAGCTTTATCATTTCTCTGAAACAAGTTATGATAAGCACACATGTTGGAGATAATTTCAATGGATTCACGTTCCCAAAGCTGGGCAAGGGGCTCAGGCGAGGCAGTGGAACTAAGATTGTCCGATTTCCAGATCGCATTAGGTAAATTAAAATCGCGGACGATGCACATTTCACAGTCCGGATATTGGTCTGATATACTGTCTATATTTTCAGAAAATATTGCATACATTTCACTGTTCGATCTAGGAGGTACATAGATTGTTCCAATTATAAGCCCTCTGGCACTCGAACGCACTCGGACAAACAATATTTATATTATATTATTTTAACGGAATAAATCAGTAAATTCACCACTGAATTCGTGCACATGAGCCGCTCAGAGCCCAAGGAAACGATTAGAGACTCAAAAACTATTAATTTAGACAAGTAAACTCAAATTTTGACGTTTTTTTCAGAACAAACATAAACATAAACACACGTAAACACTTGACAAGTGACAAATGTTTAAGTACAAATACTACCTGTAAATAACTGTTTGTGTAAATCGTTGGAAAAGGTGTAAGCTTGCATGTGATTCCGCGAATATATTCCATATCTAACCTCAAAATTACAGGACGCGGCAAATGCATGCCGGGTTGGAGTGTTCAAATGATGGAATGTGGAACGGTTTCCCTAAACGCAAGTTAAGGAAACCAACTCCGATTAAATAATAAAGGATTTAAATAGGAGAAATTGATAGTTATATTTACACCTGCAAACGTCATTTTTGACATAAAATTCGCAATATGTCAAAAACGGTTAGACTTAGGTATAGGATATTATATATAAAATATATCTACAGTTTTCTGAGGAATTCAAAAATGCCTTAATATACAGGGTATTCTATTTAAAATAAAAAAGTTGATACTTGTCAACGAAAATACGAACACCCTGCATATATAAAAATATAATATTTTAAGAACTTAAGTAAATCCAAACAACTTTTGTATTAAGCTTTTTTTGGTACACCCCGTAGATTACGAGATAAGGGGTCATCCCATAATAAACGGGCCACCCTGTACGCTTTATTAACTAATGTCACTTTGGCAGTGTTAAATATAGCTTTATCTCAAGAAATAGTCTACAAAATATATTTCCTGCATGCAAAATGGCTTGGTAATCGTACATTTAGGTTTGTTCCCTTAAAGAAATAGCTTTCATGCATTTTAATAATTTGTTATAAAAACACATTCAAGCCGTTTCTATGCAACAAACTATCATGCACGATTTACAGCTATTTTGCACGCACGACAAATTTATAGTATCGACAATGCTGAGAACCCTGAAAACACTACCTAATACTTATTTAAGCAATATTAATTCCTCAAAATTGGTCATAAGTGAATCGATAGCTACCAGCCCGATTTATCCAATGATTCCAAATCTGTCGAGCGGAAGCGAGCTTTTTCTTTTGTGGCCATGTGTAAGTGTATGCGGGTTTTGTGTGTACTGTGTTTTGCCTAACCTCACGTTTTGCCGATACCTTTTCGCATGCTAAAAGAAAAAAATTTATATTCAATACAAATGTTACAATGATGCGACTTATTTACATCTTACATATTAAATCAACTAGAATGGTTGCGCCAAATATGAAGTAAATTTTTGTGTGGGAGATTTAAGAGACAATCATCCATAAAAATATTTTAATTTTTACTTGAAGCATTCTGTAGATATAGAAACAGACCGAGAAGTGGACGAATCACAAAAAAAATAACAACTTTAGAAAAATTAACATTTATTTGTTAATAATATAAGTTATAATTTGTCCATTCTCAAGGCATCCAGAGGACATATAACCACAATATACTCTGCGTCTAAAAACAGGCAAAAACGAACACACCACAGACAATGTAAGGACACCTTCACATCGTGGAATAGAGAATACTTTTTAAATACATCAACGTAGACATTCAACACTTAACTTTCTTAAACAAAAAGGGAAAAACATATATATTAAGAAATGATTTATACACATTATCATGTAATAGTAACATTATATGTTTACTTTACGGTAATTATTTGCATATTATTTTATTTCAACTTTTCAAATCACACTCCGAGCATCACAAAATTAATTATTGGGTAGGATAATGTTTTTAAAGTTCTGTGATTCCCTACGCTCTGCAAACATAGTAAAGGATGAATAGATATAACCTTTAATTGTTTTTTTATTAACATGTTTAAGAAGCAACGAAATAGAGACGGCCTAAGGAGCACACACATCTAGGTTAACATATGAAGTAGTAGTTTATGCACACATTTTTAAGTCATTTTATCCACACAAGTTTAAAACAGCCTCTTTATAGCTAGCGAAGTGAGATCCTGCAGATATGGGTGAAGTAAGGATATTGTGACTTTAGGTTATGGTAGCACGCCGGATTCTGTTTTAGACATTTGTCACGGGCCGATTTTGCGATTGTATTTCAAAGCGTAACAAATTTTTGGCGCCCAACGTGGGGCCGAAAATTTGTTACGCTTTGAAATACAATCGCAAAATCGGCCCGTGACACATTTACAATTAGTTATAGCAAGTGCGAAGTGGAGCTCAAGCTGGTAACGGTAAAATACCTTGCTTGTGATAAATGTCTCACTTGTTCCCATTTAACGGCGCCAGAGATCAAGGTCTTGGGCCTGAAAAAGGATCAATAAGATCCAATCTATTGATTTATATAATACAATTGTTAGGGAGAAATAGTGCTAATCATAGTCAATAGACCTAGATGGGTTTTAAATTACCATGCGCCAAACTTTCTAATAAGCTAAAGCTACCGTTATCGGTAGATGGCGCCGGATGTGGATGCGTTGCCGGAGTCGGAGTGTACAAAATGGAAATACTGTAAAAGTAATATTGAAAAAAGTGAAGTGTTTAAACTGTAAAGTGAATTATCGTCAATCATGTGCCCTTAGGATAACAGAGCTACAAGGGGCTAGTGGCAGTAGAGGCCTTATTATGTGTCCTGGATGTGTAAAAAAGCAGCGAGGACGAAGTAAACAAAACAGTGAGTGAAAAAGAGAAGGAAATTGATTTATTAAAGGAACAAATCGCTGAGCTGGAGAAAAAAACTCTTGCAGGAAATTTCTGAAAAGTCTGCGAAAGGATGGAGTTTGTAGAAAAAACCATATTAGAAACAATGGTCATGCAGCTGTAAAAAATGCCCATTTATTCCCAGCAACAACAAAAAACAGCGGATGCTGATTGCTGATACAGGGATACTAGATTTGTCAACTGAAGTTCTTGTAGTAACTACATTACCGCCAGTAAAACCTCGAAAGAACGATCCTGGTCCAGCTTGAGTAACTCGGAGCAGAGAACAAAGTTACTACATCGGTCGGCTCTGATGCTGCCGCCGAAATCATAAATACCGAAAATCTGACAGGGTTAACTACAAATGCTGAACTCGCACCGATTCAGGATGGAGTAGCACGAGGTGACCAGAGCAACCTAAACGAAGACAGAATTGATTTGCCTAACCTCAATGACGATACCCAGATTATAAATGTTACAAATGAAAATGGAAATACCCATCACTTGAGCAGCAAAATAAGGAGAGTTGTGCAGGATAACTCCAATTCCTGGACAGTGGGTGTAAATAGACGGAAAAATGTACAACCTACTGATGTTGCTGCAAACAAACAAAGCAGTAACATGCATCAAATACCAAATATTGAGAATAGAAGCAACGGAAATAGACCAGCCCCTATAAAGGGTACAAAGGAACCAATATCGCAGCAGAATAAATTCTGCCTTCTTCATCTCGGGTTTTCAATCCAAAACTACACCAAAGGAGGTGCAGGACTATATAATGAAAAACTAAAATGTGCATACCTATTGCAAAAAATTGAGAATAAAAAGGATATTCTATAAAAGTAGCTTCAGAGTGGCTGTGGAGAGGAAGCACGAAAACATATTCCTAAATCCAGACATGTGGGAAACGGGTATCACTGTAAATTATTTTATGAACATTCGACGAAACCTGAATTAAGGGATAATACCCCCAAGTCAAGACCTAGACAAAGGGAAACCAAACAACAGGGACCTGAGAATACTTCATATGAATGTACGATCATTTAGGAACAAGAGTGGAGAAATGGAGGCATTGGTGATTGATACGGCTGAAGATAAAAACTACAACGACCTATGTTTCAGTGAGCATCGCCTAAAGGCTGAAGTAATAGACTTCTGAAATTGTAAGTATGTCGGTTGAGGTCCACTGCGAATTTGCAGCAGTTTTACTGAAATGTTTTAATTGTCTAATTGTGACAGTATACAGGGCACCAGTTGAATATTTTTATTTCTTTTTATTGATAGGCTAAATCAAGTTTTTGAGTATATTAATAGGCTTGGCATAAAGTATATTATTCTAAATGGAGATCTTCATGTGCAGTTCAATATAACAAATAAGGGAAAATCTGACTTGCTGGATTTGTGTGGGCCATACAGTTTGGAGCCTCAGATATTTACACTCAGGGTTCTGTGTTTGGCCTCTATATTATTCCTTACATATAAACGATATTTTAGCAGCATCATGGAATCTTACTTTGTGGTTGTTTGCGGATGATACCACACTTGTTGAAAGTGGTCGCATGATCGGGGAGGTGTCACTGTCATTGAGTCACAACTTTCAAATGATTGGCTAGTGGTTTGTTGCCAACAGAATGTGCTTGAATGTTGACAAGGTTCTTTGGGTTGAGGGAACTGCCTAAGAGGAACGCTGACTCGTCAATGTTCCGGACCCGGGGCTGACATTTGAAAAACACATAGGTTGAATGTCTAATTGTCAAAGTATAATTTGCGCCATAATATCCGGATTGCTCCAAGTGAAACTAGTATCGTCCGCAAAGAGACAGACTTTACCGCTAATGTCCAGACAAGCAATGTCGTTGATAAGCAGCAGAAACAAAATAGGGCCTAATACTGAACCCTGGGGTACTCCACAATCAGGCTTGCAAGAAGACATTGACGTATCAACCCTCACAATGTGACTTCTGTTGTTAAGATACGACTTAAACCATTCGAGAGGCACTCCTCTGAATCCGTAGTACTACAATTTGTTAACTAAGATATTAAGATTTACACAATCGAAAGCTTTACAGAAATCACAGAAAATTGTTGCTGTAGAGTGATGGTTGTTCAGCTTGGAGTAAACATAATTAAAGAGGGAAAACATAGCATCATTTGTGCATTTGATGGGTAGTACGTATTTTATATTTAGAGAGAAAAGATAGAAGCCTTTTTTTAACCAATCTTTCAATGAACTTTGATAATGTGGGAAGGAGTGCAGTTGGGCGATAGTTCGAAGCTTGGTCTTTATCTCCTATGATATGGCAACATGGCTGGAGGTGAAAGTCCGCCAAAACGTGAAAAGAAAAACAGTGAAAATAAGTGTTTCCACTGTGGAAAGAGTGTCGTAACTACGGCTACGTGCAAAAACTGTGCCAAGGTGTTCCATCCAGCCTGTTTGGCACAGGCAGCAACAGCTAAATCAGCTGTCTGCCAGCACATAACGTAGGAACCGATTTATAACCTCAGATCGGCAAACGTACCTTCAAATGAACTGAAAGATTTAAAAGAAGTTATAGAGAAAATCCAGCGTGTGAAAAAGTGAACTTATTGGAAGGAAAACTGGAGGAAAACAACAAGATGGAAAAGCAAGTTCCCCAAATCAAGGTACAAAGTCCAAACATTATCAGTTCTCCGAAGGAAATACAAGAGAACTCAGTAGTGAATTGTAAGACTAGTAAGAAGACAGGTGCAAACAAGGAAGTTGGTCAACAAAGACCCAGAAGTAGCGCGGTAGAAACGGCTCCTGTAGCTAAGGTCAGTATTCAAACAGAGACTGAAAAGAAGAAAGTAGATAACCAACAAATTGAAAATAACAGAGAAAGTGAAAATTGGCAAATAGTCAAAAGAAAAGATAGGAAAATTACAAGGCCTGAACCAACAAAGGGACTAAATACGACAACAACTCTTGTATCTGTTGCCAAGAAAAGGACTTCAGCATGGATATTTCTATCTGGGTTTGACCCCAAAACGGAATCCAACCAAATCATGGCATTTCTTAGAGAGAATAATCTTGATATTGAATGTTCCTGTTTCAAGATAAATACCAAAAAGTTCCTTCAAATTAGCTGTTCCAATACACAAAAAGCAGGAAATCATGTCTCAAATTTTATGGCCTGATGGCATCATCATAAACCATTTTCTGAACCTGCAGAGACGTGTATCAATAGAAAAGGGTGCAACGGGGACACCATAGACTATAATAAACAAGAGAAGTTTGAAATCTTACACTTGAATACTCGCTCCTTAAGAAACAAAGTGGAAGAGATCGAAGCGTCTTTGTTTGATTTGGGTAATGGAAGAAGGTACAATGTGCTTTGCTTTAGTGAGCATCACCTAAAAATCTGAGGAGGTTGTCTTTTTTAAAATTAATGACTATGTTGTTTGCTCCTGTTTTGCTAGGAGAACCATACGACAGGGGGGCACAGTTATTTTATCAAATTTGTCTGAAATTGAATATAAAAATGTTCGTGAAATATGTCTATTGAGTTTCACTGTGAACTGTCTGCCTTGCTACTTAGATCTTTTAATTGTATAGTTGTCACTGTCTATAGACCTGATGGAGATTTTGCTGTTTTCTTAAATCGGCTGAATTTGGTCCTTGACCTTATTAGTAAGCAGAACATTGAGTATATTGTGGTAAATTGTGACTTTAATTTAATGTTCTATTTAACACAAATAATAAAAAAAGGGAAGTTTTTCGTCAATTACGTTATGATGCCTATGATACGGGTTCTCTAGCAGACTATTTTCTTAAGAGTTCGAGAAGCAAACTATTTAGATTCTCCACCCAGTGAGCAGGAAGTGATTGACATTTTGATTTTGATGTTAGAAAGGCCATGAAATCTGGTTGTCGTACAATTGATGATGTGGAAAAGTTTTAGCGTAGGTTGGCCCAATCAAACATCAATAATTCACAACAAAATAATAGACCTAGGGGGGGAGGGGGGTGGGGGTTATAATTTATAATTTTAGTGGTGTCAGCGAGGAATTTGTTGATAGGATTTTGGAAATTAACCCTGAAATACCAATTTTTACCGACTAGTGGCGTTCGTATTCATAGTGCTTTCAAAAATAAGACACAGAGTGTCAAAAATCAAATTTACCTGAATGTGTCATGGGTCATTTGGGGTTAGACTGAATGAATGAAATTTCAGCGATTTTAGATTTTGAAAGTTCAACTTTGAGATTTTTATCCAACGAGGAAAATGTGTTGTCAGAGGTCACGGTTGAGGCTAATGAAGAGTAAGTTGAAGTATTGACTGATAGAAGTAGTACTTTTAGGTACGTTGATGATGATTTTAAGAGCTTTATTGTTAGATCAGAAACTAAATAAGGAGGAACTTTTCCAATTGCTGTATAAATATGAACATAAGATATATCTTGGAGATTATCAACCGTTTCACTTAAAACGTTATTCTATTCCCCATGCATACAAGGATGAGGTCAAGCGTCAGATATCTGAAATGATAGCGTGGAATGTGATTAGGAAGGAAAAACTGAGTATGTTAGTCCTTTAGTGGTGGCCAGGAAGAAGGATGCATCGATTAGAGTATGTTTGGATGCTCGTTTCATTAATCGACGAATGGTTGCTGATCATGTTGTACCACCGGTACCAAATGAGTTAGAGTTTCATTTGTCTAAGGACCAAAGTCTGTCTACGTTGGATTTAACTGTTTCTTATTGGCAAGTTCCAGTGTTAGCAGAGCATCAAAGGTATTTGGGATTTTCATTTGAAGGGGAAACGTATGTTTTTTGTGTGCTGCCATTTGGTATGTCGACATCAGTGGGCAGTGTTATAAGATGTTTGAAGATTGTGTTGGGTGATGATATTGTCACGAGTAATTTAGAGGGTAGCGCGTTTTCTTTAAAGAATAACTTCTCAGAGAAGAGCCTTGTCGCGATAAGTACAATGACGGGGTCTCAATGCTTCCTTTAATCTACCACTGAATGTTCTACTCGTGAGGACACGCCTTGTTTAGCGTGCCGGGGGGTAACTGAGGTAGACCGGGATCGCGTTACGTGGGGTAAGAAGAGATGATAAAGTAAGCACGTTTAGTTTATAACAATAACACTGTATTAACGATAAAACTTTAACAACAATTATTGGCCAGAGAAAATGAGATTCTATTATACCCGATTACTACGGTGCGCATGTTTTCTCGATTTGAGGTACTGTTTATAGGTCTTTGTTTACTGTCTTATAATTTATAGTTTTTCTTAAGGGCTGGGTTTTATTTAAGAGCACTAAGAGCTTTCGCTAAACTTTTTAACTGACTATTTAGACACTTGTCTTTCTCAACACTCTGACAAACTTTTTGTCAAGACTACTATGGAGGTTGTGCAACCCCTGGCCCTAGCAGTCGTCAAGTGGCTAACCGGTACCAGGTTCGGTAGGAAAGGAATGGAACCTAAAGCAGTCGTATGACTAACTCTAGGAGCGGATAGAACCCAGGAGGCAGTCGTCAAGTGACTAACCTTGGGAGCTGGAGGTGAGACTAAGCCTGCCGAACTGAGGGTTCGGTAGTGTATTTATATAAAACAAAGTGATGATCATTGCATGCACAAGGTTCAAAGTCGCTCCCGTTGATTGCTCGCGTTGTTTATAGTTTATCTTTAATGTTTATATAACAATCTCCAAGTTCAAGTTCAAACTTGCGACAGGGTGATATTTGTTTAGTAGCTTATGATTTTTAGTAGATTACAATATTGAATGTTTCTCGCTTGCATATGTGGATGATTTAGTTATTTACTCAAAGAATCCGGAGGAACATCTAGATCATTTACAAGTTATTCTCTCAAAAATAAGTGGTTTAACTTTAAAATTGAAAAAAAGCGGTTTTGCTCAAGTCTGATAATTTTCTTGGACATGTTTTAACCCCTGAGGGTATAGGTATGAATAGGGATCGAATTAGTGCGATAAAGTATTTTCGTCGTCCCAGAAATATTAGGGAGTTACGAGGTTTCCTTGGTCTAGTGAACTATGACAGAAGGTTTGTTTTGCAAGAATTTTTCAGCTTTGACTCTTCCACTTTTAAGATTATTAAAGAAGGGTATAAAATGGTGTTGGGACCCTTTAGCTCAAGAGGCTTTCGAGAGAATAAAAGATGCATTTTTGGAGGTTACCTTGCAGGTACACCCTAACCCAAATAAGTCGTTTTTTATTCAGACCGATACTTCTTATTTTGGGCTTGGAGCTTGTTTGTACCAAATTCAAGAAGACAGTGGTGATCGCAACATTATTGTTTTTTATAGTCGCACTTTGAAGGGTGCGAAGTTGAACTATACCGTTACGGATGAGGTTTTGGCTGTTGTGTCTGCATTAAAACATTGACGTATTTTTGTGTTAAAGATTGTCACTGATCATAAGGCTTTGTCTTTCCTCATAATTCGCGACTAACTAGGTGGTTATTATATATACAGGAATATTCTTTTGATATTATTCATTGTAAACGTTCAGAAAATGTCATTCCTGATGCGCTGTCTCATTTTCCGTGGCCAGAAAATTCTGGTGATTTAGTTGATATTCCCGATAGGTCAAATATTGAAATTTTAGCCATGAAGTTAGGAAAGTTTGGTTAAAACTTTAAAGAAAAATTTTGGAGAGATTGTTGTTCTTCAACAAAATGATGTCTGAAATCAATAATCCAGGCATAAGGAGAAAGAATATATCTGGAATGGTATGTTGTGAAGGAATGTGTTTTGTTTAGAAAAAGTTCACAGGTGAATCCAGGCAGTAAATTGTGTATTTCTACTTCTATGGTACTTTCGTCGGTTCTTGAAGAGCATGAGCAAAATGGTCATTTTGGGGTCAATGAATTCTTGTCATACTTATGTCAAAAATCGAAGGAGTCGAAGACCTGTTTTGGAGAAATGAAATCGGTTCTACCTGACGCTCCCAATAAACTTATATGTGTTGACCTGATGGGGTCTTTACCTCGATCGAGAGGGGGTACCACACAGCTTTTGGTCGTTGTTATGCTTTGAAAAGAGGCGCTTCGAGGACAATTTTAAGTTGTTTGGTTGATAAATATTATGCAGAAGTTGGAAAGCCTGAGGCGGTTCTTTCTGACAACGGTACTTGCTTTTCCAGCAAGCAGTGGTACGGTCCTTTAAAAGATCATGCAATTAAAGTTCTTCATACTTCAACCTATTTCCCTCAAGGTAATCAAACCGAGCGTGTGAATAAAGAGATTGGAAGGCTGTTCCGTTCTCTTTGTTATTCTAAGCATGGTAAGTTGGCAACTGTTGTAAGTGAAATTGAAGCTTTTTTTTAAATCAAACTGTACATGAGAGTACGGGGTTTTCACCAAATGAGGTGCATTTTGGTATTTCTCGAGATAACCCGTTTATTAAAGATATTCAGTATCCTGAAAATTGGTCTCAGCAAGATTTTGTTATTTTGGCACGCAAATGTTTACTTATTAAGTCTGAAAAACGTAAAGAAAGGCACCGTAAGTCTGTTAAAAAATTATGTAAATTCAATGTCAGAGATAAAGTTTTGGTCAGCTGAAAATGGTGAGATTAAGAAATTTTTCTTATTATATCAGGGCCCATGCGAAGTCACGGAGGTTTTGCATGACAATTCTTATAGGGTGGTTATTCGGAATACAGAATGTTCGTAATCTTAGGTACCTTTGGTCATCCCGGTGGCCTCTACAAACAGTTTTGAATTAAATCGGCTTGCTTGACTCTCCTCGCAATCCAATTTAAGTGGGGGGCTCTGTGCAGAGCCACAGTCAATCCCTCTTTTTCATTATTATTATTGCAATTTCATTATTATTATTATTATAATTTTATTTCTTTAAATGTTTAGTTTTAGTAACCGTTCTCTATTTAATCTAGGGCTCAGGTTGGTTTTTCGAATAATTTAAATTAAAATCTTCCTATTTTTCGTTTACGGGTGACGTAAATAACCGTTGTGCGGGAGATCTCTAATATAATTCGCAAAGGTGGCAAACCGCGCGGGCAACCTGTGAATGCTTAAAGCGAAAGGACATTATAGTAATCGTTCAGCGAAAGAGAGAAAGGAATATTTGGCGCGAGGAATGCTGATTGGTCAGAAAAGTGGCAGGAGCAGCCATATGAGGAATTCGTGAGACAACGGTGACCGAGAAAGGACGAGAGAAGAGGACGCAGGTTGACAGGCGCACCCGCTTTTGAAAAGTAGAAATGAAACTAAAAAGTGTGATTGTCATCATTTATTCAAAACGAGTGTTTGTCGTTGATTGAAACAATAACAAAATCGTAAGTTTAGTCCGATTTCTTTAAGTCCAAAGCTTGCCTGCATCATCAGTAAATGAACTTTTAGCGTCCGGATTTGAAAGTTTTCAGTTTTCCCGAGTGACTATGATAATTTCGCAGATTTCGCTTGAGCTGCAACAAAACTGAGTTTGTGAAAGTTTACCGTTTACCTATTCAGATATCAGGGTAAATACATTTATACCATTTTTTCGTATTGTTTGATTTGACATCATATGGCAACCTATTAAGCTGGATTTATAGTTTCC
>MU183281.1:182757-204349 GCA_016904865.1 Pissodes strobi | reverse complement strand
TTGAGGAAGCTAACAACAAATTTGCAACTTGTTCAGAAAAGTTAAATAAAAAAATAATAAAAGGAATAGTTCCATAAGTCACATTTTAATTAAGCTTTAGGTGACGGAGATCATGCTAAATGATTAGATTTTTCTTTAGGGGGTGGGGATACATTTTTAAATGTCCAAGAACCATTTTCATAAACTTATTTTCTCAGGAATTGACTTTTTCCACTGATACAATAGCTTCACAGCACATAAGGTACCGAAAACTCAAAATGTAGACGTTCTGCGCGTCCTGTAGTGTAATAGGGTCATATATTTAGATACGTTCAATAGGAATTCAAGCCTTTCGGTGAAGTTAGATGAGCTGCCGCTACACTCCGCTACAGCACCGAGGACAAAATGTACGTTTAACAAGATTGGTATCCGGCGTTCATGAAAAAATACGAAATTGCGTAACAATCGTTGGGGCCGCGTAAAATAACTTACATATCATCAGCCTAGTGAAATTTTAAAATAAGAAATATTAGAAGCCGTGCAGATGATTTCAACTGAAGAAATAATAAGAAATTTTAATGAGCAGGTTGTAAAATGCGTGGAGAACAGGTAACATTGTTTGAATAACTCATTGTTTATTTTTAAAGTTTTAATATTGTTTAAGAAAATATATTAAAACAATTTGTCTCTTCATATTATTTGTCAAATAGGTAATGGGAAAAAGGTAAAAATACAAACGGATTTGCAATAGATTTTTAAACTTGGAATATATTGGTATTGGTTATTCAATTCTCCAACCATTTATGATAGTGGTTCTAGTACCATCACTTTATTATGTATGCTTTGCATACGACATATAGACAACTCTGTTAACACTTTGTTTTGTGTGTTGCATACCTAGTAGGGTATGTTTCTGACTATATCAAGATTTAATTTTAGGGAATGTTGATATTAAAATGGCCGTCTGCTAAAAGTTAAGTTTTTGTCGTAGTGTAATGTTTTCACGTTTTATTGAACTAATACACATTTACGTACATGGAAATTGGTGTATTTATTTGGAAAACAACCTTAGGTTATGGGCCCAGTCTAGTTCAATACACGGAAAGCGTAGGAAAAAGGATGACCGAAAAACTGAAAATGGTTCTCGAACTGGGAATTTCGTGTGAAATTATTGTTAGAACACCACGGAGGGTTGGAAGTGTTAAACAGGACTCCTCCTGAAGATACAACCGAATTATCAGCCTTCAGGAAGTCTGACACAAAAGCAAGGAATATAATTGTTCAGTGTTTGGTTGATAACACACTAGAGACGATCAAAGGAAAGGGTACTGCGAAAGAGATAATGGATATACTTGTAGCTACGTATGTAAAACAAGGGATCCCGAGCCAAATTCAACTATAAAGGAAGCTAAAAAATATGCAGTTTACTGCTACACTTACTTTCTAACAAGTTTTGAGAAAACAGTGTGTGATTTGAGAAGTTGCGGCGGAAACTTAGATGATAAGGAAGTAATAACACAGTTATTATCATCTTTATCTGAAAATTACCAGTCAGTAACTACGGCTATCGACATTGTTTTTGATACCACTCCCAATGTTGTCACCTTAGAATTTGTAAAAAGCAAATTACTGTTAGAGGAAGCTCGTCAAAATAAGAATATTGAGGAAAGTGGCCCAAATGTAAGTTTTCTTGCTGGTAATGGAAAAGGAAGGTTTAGCAGGAATTTTAGAAGTGGAAATTTTCGAGGTCAGAGTTATAGAGGAAGGGCTAACCCAAACCAACCCAAACGTAAGTGTTCTTGCTGGTAATGGAAGAGGAAGGTTTAACAGGAATTTTAGAGGTGGAAATTTTCGAGGTCAGAGTTATAGAGGAAGGGCTGGTACCCAACAAGCACCTGGAAATACTGGAAATTTTCCATATGCTTGCCATTCATGTGGAAAAATAGGGCATAAGCGCTCAGAGTGTCCAGAGAATCGAGGGGGTGGTTCTCGTAGATTTTCATGAACGTGGACAATATCATACTGGTTTTCAAGGTCGACATAATGCGCAAAGTGCTCAAACTCAATCAGAGGAAGAAAACATTTAACTTTTGATAAGTTGTGAAGAAAATCAGAACGAGTATGCGAATTTATCTGAAAAGAATGAAACCCAGTTAGTGCAGTTTGTAATAGATAGTGGTGCAACTAACCATTTAGTTGGTACAAACTTGAGTGACTTTTTGGAAAATCCTCGAAATGTATCCCAAAATAAATGTTGCAAAACAAGGACAGATAATTATGGCAACAAAAAAAGGTAATATAAATTTAAGAACAGGTCCAGGAAAGTAAATTACAATCAATATGGGCATGTGAAAATTTGGCTTACAATTTAATGTCTGTATGAAAATTGGAAGAAAATGGTTTGGAGGTGATTTTTAAGGACAAGAAGGTGTCTGTAAAGAAGAATGGTATAACAATTTTAGAAGGAAAACTAAGAGGAAACTTATATTATGTAGTTCTTGAATGGAATAATGAAATGGGACACTCAGGAAGATACCCAGCACCAGGACTTTGTGAAATTTGTCTAAAGGGAAAGCAGACAAGAATGTCATTTGAAGATACAGCAGAAACTAGAAAAGCCACAAGAATTTTAGAAATTGTGTCATCAGATATATGTGGACCCATAAGTCCCATGACTCATGATGGCAAGAGTTATGTTATAACTTTTATAGATCATTTTTCACATTTCTGTGTATGCTATTTATTAAGTAATAAAAGTAAAGCTGTAGGAAAATTTAGAGAGTATGTGGCAATGGTAGAAGTGAAATTTAATACAAAAATAGAGAAACTGCGATGTGACAATGGAGGAGAATATTCATCCAAAGAGTTCAGATGTTTCTGTGTAGAAAAGGGAATCACAATTCAGTATACTGTACCATATTATAATCCACAACAGAATGGGTTTGCAGAGCGTTTCAACAGAACAATTATGGATAAAGCTCGATGCTTGATATACGACTCACCACTTGAAAAGTCATTCTGGCGAGAAACAGTAAAAACATCAATTTTTCTAATTAACCGGACAGAGACAAGAGTATTGAAAGAACATAAGACTCCAGCTGAAATTTGGTATGATGAAGCACCTAATTTGGGAAAAATGAAACGTTTTGGATGTGATGCATACAACTTGGTGCCAAAAGAACTTAGAAAATCAAAATTGGATCCCCATTGTGAAACGTTAATCATGATTGGTTATGCAGACTATGGATACAGGCTATGGAATGAAAAACAAAGAAAAGTAGTCCATGGACGGAATGTTGTTTTGAAAGAGAAACAGACGTACCAATTAAGACCAATTTATTTGGAAAATGAGGTTGAAAATTACCAATATGAAAAGTACATAGAGGAAAACTTAAAGGAAAATACTCATAATACTGATAATGAAGTAGGAGAAGAATACTGGGAAGAAGCTCGACAGAATATAGACCAAAATGTGAGATATTAAGACTTATTCGAAGTTGATGGCATTTCTAAGCGAAATTCAGTAGGATATCGACCAAAAAAGTCAAAAGTTTTTTCCAAAGCAGACATACGCAAATTGTCGCAATTTTTGGAATGGCAGGTGCTTGGAGAAGGGATGAATTAAATAAAATGACCATTGATGACATAGAAGAAAAATATGATATTCTACTGGTAAGAATTCCACTTACAAACACCGATAAACCAAGATCGGTAAATATTTACTATGTGCACTTTTCGAATTTTGCAATTTTTCTTTGTGTGACGTGTATTATACGGTATTAGAAGTGTTTTGTGACACGTTGCATATTGCGCAATTATCCACTTTTGACGACAAAAATTTAAAAAAAATCACAAGTGAATCTTTTTAGTAATACATTTTAACGCGAAAACTCCTAATTTGACGTTAATGATGAAAATTTACTTACAATGTTGTCACACTTGACTAATATTACAATACAAGTAGAAACATTTGCGCAAAATTTAATGTGTGGGAGATGGTAAGGGAAGTAACGTAGAATATGTCAGTATTTTTATTATTATAGTAGGCGATAAGTGCGCAAAGTAAATAATGACCCCAAGGGTGTTTGTTATTACCAAGGGACTAGAGAGTTACCGAAAATACGAGACTTTTTGCTTTTTACAAAAATAATAAGTGTTCTGTCCAACCTGTAGGAGTAAATACTTTTGCCAAAATGTATTCGGAAATCGCAAAGTTTTTGAATTTGGCGCAGCCGCAGCTCTATACTGGTCACGCGTTTCGGCGTTCCTCTACTAGTTTATTGGCAGATGACGGAGGAGATATTTTAAGCCTAAAAAGACACGGATGTGAGAAATCATCCACAGTTGCAGAAGGATATGTTGATGAATCCCTCTGCAGTAAACTAAAAACTGCAAAAATGTTACAATTCGGATCCTCACCAAGAACAGAACGACAAGAAGGCCGGTTTTCAATTTCTGCAATGCCAGACAACTTTGTAGGGAGCGTAATGTATGTATCTTTAAGTGATGACACTAATCAAGAATTTTGGATTCTGGAAAAAAAATTCTGATGTGTTCCAAAGATAAAAAAAAATGAGTAGACTTATTTTCCTCGTTATAAATCTTTTATATTTACTGCAGTAGATCATGAAACTTACGAAAAAAGTAATAAACCTGACAAATTTTCAGAACCGACAAAATAATTTAACCTGCCGGACGCATTTGCCATGCTTACAGATCAGACAGACTGTTGAAAACCATTTTCAACAGTGGAAAAAAATCTTCTGAGGCATTTTCCTCCTCAACCCATCGTAAAACTTGCGTTATTTGCATGGCATCGAGTACCAAAATTCCAAGTTTTACTTATTTTTTTGTTTAAATCCGAGATTAATTTAATGTTTTCAATTAATAAATCAATGGCAACAGAACAACTTACAGTAAAGCAAAGGATTGGAAACTATATGCGGAAAGTAGGCATAAACCTTCATACCTACAAATGTACAATATCATACGACATCAATAAAATCAAAGGCAAAAGCGATCGAGCACAACGCGAGTGAACTCAGCAGTTTGTGGCACCGCACTGAATTGTCCGCAACAAGACAATATGAGCAAAATAAAATTGTCTCTCAGTCCCGGAGACTGTCTAATGGTTCTTGAGTACACTTGGTAAACATAAAAATAATGTTAACGAAAACATCAAAGAATGTAACATTAGATAATGTTGGTACCAGTCAGCATTCTATTACAAAATTGGGCCCATGCGAGCATATGCAACATAATTCAGCGAGAAAAATGGCTTTCCACCGCCATTCGAACCGGGCATAGGTATTTGATGTTAAATTGACGTGAACACATTGTGACAATTCGATTTTGCCAATGTCAAATATTTTAAAATTTTCATTTATATGCCGCATTTAAGGAAAAAGATGCTGTATTTTGCACGCATCGGTTTATTAATTCTAAATTTATTAATTAGATTTGCTAACAATTCGCTTAAAAATGCCACTTTTCTAATATGAATTAACCATATTTTAAGTATAGGTTAGCTATATATTTGTATTAGCAATTATAACACGTTGTGACTCTTCTTTATTTTAGTTGATAAGCAATGCACCTTATTATTAAGATAACTTGGCTTGATTTGTATCATATTACCGTGGAACGGTCAACGAGCCGATTTATATTTTCAGAATTCCGTTAGCCTGCAAATACGCTGCATTTGACTTGTTGATCCATATTTTAATTTTGTTGGCATATTTTATAACCTCTTGGGAACCCCTTGGTGGCGGAGCACCAATTACCGGCTTCCATTTCTGAAGATCGTTAGATCGTTATTGGACCTCTGCTTTAAATAGCTTTATCGCTTTATACGGCAGACTAGTTTTTGTGAGGTTTATGCCAAATAATAGGGATGGGCTATCCATCCGTGTTTGTCGCTGTCGATTTAGATTTTTGAAGGTTTATCATTCTCGTAAGAGTATTTCCTAGCATTTGTTGAAAAATTTAATTTTAGCGCAGTATTCGTGGCTTCCGCCGTCGTTTATCATCCTAATAAACGAGAATTAAGGCGTTTATTGTCTTGGAATTATTCCCCGTATCGAAATCGCTCGGCTTGTTTCAGCCCATCCCTACTTCTTAATCGGAAATAAGCAAAGGCAATTTGACGAAAACGATCGAGAGTTCCTTCTAGTTTGACCAGTCGGCGAGGAGAGAAGCTTTCTGTTCTAGTACAGTCGTATGGTGTTTTGACACGACCGGTTAATCGGGATCTAGATACTGCTGTATTAGGTAAGCATTTTCTCTGGATTTCTTTTCCTATTGCCTGTGAAGTGCGCCAGCGCCATGATTCTAACGGTTTTTTCCCATTATTTATAGAGGCTTCCCACGTTCGTCATACAAGACCGAGACCGTCGAATCTCTCATAGTTAGCCTTCACACACACACACGATCGAGGTAATTATTGCTACCGTTTTGCCTAAATTAATGATTTAATTGCTTATCTGTGTTACCTTTTTTTTGTGCATATATCGCCATTTGCTTTTGCGACTCACAAGTTATCACTCCATTTTATCTAATCCGAATTTGTATTATAATGTAACTTTAATTTTGATCATATGGGGATGTTTATATATTCTTTTAGGGGTGATTCATCCCCATCTTTGTTATATTCAAGTTGTCTGTACCTTGATATATCTTTTATTTGCCGATGGTTATTGAAAATTCATGGATAATTTTTTTTTGGGGGAATTTGTTTTATAAAGAAAATATATTCATGCTATGGTTTTTATTGAAGTAAGGGGGCTTCGTTTAATGCGCACTGGATTATTTCAGGGCTTTTTCCGGAGTTCCACCACCTTTTCCCGGAGGTCCACCACCTTTTTCCGGAGGGCGATATTTACCTGCCGCTAGAGTCACCCTGTTCTAGTGGGTTGGAAGCAGGCTTTACCAGCAGCACTTATCTCGACCCCAAGCTATCGAGACCTCGGCTAGATCTTCCCTCGGGGCCATCGCGAGCCAATTCCTGAGGTATCTATAAGTACCCGTTGCCTCCACCAGAGTTCGACGACCGGATTTGGGGTATTGTACAGAAGCTTCATGTCTCATTAATTCTTAGGTTTGTCCGTTCAATATAATCGCTCTTCGTTTTCTCTCCTTAATATAAATCAAACACTGAACGCCGAGTTCTGAGGTAGCTCATTAACTTTATTTACAGTTGTTCCCTGGTTTATCGGACCAGTTAATCTGATTGCTCTAAATTTCTCTCATTTTAATAAAAGTCAAGCGTTGGCTCAATAATTTTATTCTTTTCATTCATTAATAACCGCTCTGAATTTTCTTTTTATAATATGAATCAAGCATCGACAGCCACGCTTTCAATAGCTTTATTCTAGTTTGGCTCTTTTATTAATTTATCGAGTCTTTTGATTTAATTATTGTGGCAGTTCATTGCTGCATATTATCATTGCTACATTCAAAATCGGTGCAGCTATTAGCGCACGCATACCTAGTGGTAATTAGCTTAGTGAACGTCAAAGTGATTACTTTATAGTAGTGTAAGACATTTAGTTGTAAGGCATACAGAACCCCGTATTAACAACTGAATTGGTCTCCGTACAGTCTCCATATTGTACTCTATTTATTTTATCATTACGTTAATAGTCATTTAACATTTTTTTGTCTTTAACTAACCACATTTCAATTTAACATTTTTCCCCAGATAGATTGTTGCTGTGTTTTCAAAAAAAAAGAAAGAACTTAGTAGCAACTATATTGTTCCTTAAATTTTTAGATTGTGTTTTTTTGATAGGCTAAGTTAATTGATTATAATACCGCCTATATTCTCGTTTTCTTGTTAGTTTGAAATTAAGTACTAAGTACCGGTTGATTGTATGAGCTGACATAGCCACCCTGTACAATACCAGCAGAGCTTTTTCCGTTTAGTTGGCTAGAACGGGTGGCGCTCAAACGACCCCACGACGGGGGCCGGGCTTTGTAACACAACTCTCCGGGGCTAGGTTCCTTTTTAATTAATTGAAAAAAGTAAGTATTGATTTAAGAAAAGATACGAGAAATCCCACTTCTACACCAAAAAAATAAATAAAAATCAGTTTCGCTTAATAAAATATCACATCTTTGAGTACAAAACTAAACTTACGTTATTTTCTTCGCTTTTTTGTTTTTAGCCAGGCCGAGTTATGTAGTAAGTCGAATGTAGTAACTTATAGCAATTAGCAAGAAATACACAGACAAAAGTTGACAAATAATAGATGACATAATAGAAAAGTGATTTTCGTGTATATATAAATCACTTTTCTATGGATGACATTGACTATGTTAAAATACTAAGCAAGGTAGACCAATATAAGGGATTAAGGTAAATATGCAGGGTCTTTCGAATCTATTACATTCTCCCCAGCTTCATTTTTTGAACGCAATCTTCTAAGTACAGATAATTTCAAAAAAAAACTGATACGACTTGAAAAAATCGTTCTTTATTTTGAGCAGTATATTCCTATCATGAGGCTGACATATAGGTAACCTGCGCCTGCGTTTTGACAAAACGAAATGTGATTTGACGTCCAATAAGGGAACTAATGGTCTGTTTAAACGCATAAATCGTAAGCGATAAGTGATGACCCCATTATTTATTTTGTACTTTGATAAATATCTCTTGAGAAAAATTTATATGTTTAGGTATTATAGTATTCAATATTTCTTTTGTTTATCGTTGGTTGATTGCATAGGTATTATGGTTAAAAAATGATTAAACTCAACTTTTATTCATTTTAAACATAAAGAGGATATTTTTATTTAATTATTAAAACAACAAAAATCTAATTAGGCAACTTAAAATTAGGTTTAGGCAAAAGCAAAAATTGTAACAAATTTAAAAGATGGTTGGTCCTTATTAGTTAGCAGAGTCCATCATTTTAACGTAAACAAGACAACATTTTTTTCTATTAATAAAGGGTGAATACAAAAAGAAACAGGTAAAAGCAACTTAGTGTTTTTTGTGAAATCTCTACCTGCATCAATCACAGCTTGAAGTCTTCGACCCATGGTCATAAAGCGGGCAATGAGGTTTTCTTCAAGTGACAATTCTTCCCATACTTTCTGAATACCTTGTCATAGCTCCTCGCTGTTCTGAGGCATAAAATTTCGTCGGTAAAGCCTTTTAACTATTATCCCCCATATGTTTTCTATTGGGTTGATATCGGGACTATTGCTTGGCCATGGCAAGGTTTCAATGTTGGCATTTTGAATCCAAGTATGTACAGGGCAATTGTCTTGTTGGAAGATATAATTATTTTCAGGGTAAAGCTGTTCTACACTGGGCACAATAACGTTCTCCAATATTTGAATATAAGTTTCACCAGCAAATCGTCCCTGAATCCACCAGACAACTCCCATTTCTCGCGACGAAATCCATCCCCACACGTTGACACTGAAATGGGCTACAGATCTATACCTGTCGACGTACCGAGGATTGAAACGCTGGTGGTTTGGTCTGTACACCTTAATTTTGCATTTTTTTTTTTTTTTGAGGATTGGAAGATCTTTTCATCAGAACATATGACCCTATCCGAAAACTGCTGTTCACGTGCTTTGTAATTGAGAGCAAAGATTAGTCGTGCTTGTTAATGTTGGAGAGTAAGTTCCGTCTTTTTTGCCGCAGTCCGGCATTTTAGACGCGATGCCGAAATTCTATGGCAGACTGTTACTTGACTGACCGGAAACTGCGACAGAATCCTAACATTCTTTGCGCTTTCAAACGGGTCATTTTCCAGTACTTGAAAGAGTGCTTGATCTTCCTGAACTAAACTTACTCTTCGTCTACCAGATCCGCATTTCCTATTAAGCGTTTCTTCCTGTATCCATCTTTTATTAATAGAAAAAACTGTTGTCCTGCTTACGTTAAAATGTTGAACTACCGCTGATAAGGACCAACCATCTTCTAACTTGATTACAATTCTCGCTTTTAGCTCTTTGCTGGCATGTGGAGCCATTTTAAAATGATTTTCACACGGTTGGGTTACTCCTTTCTAATTGACAACGCTGACTTTTTTTTATTGACAGTGACGACGACATGGTGGCCCGAATACACTGCTCAAATCTAAGAAAAAAGTGTTCTAAGAGTCGTATCAGTTTGTTTTTAAACTAGCTGTACCTAGGGGATCCGTTTTCTTAATCTACTAGGATTTATTTTATCTGCCTTTTGTTCTTTAAGCTTTGAATACGGACTCTCTTGATCACTGTTGACTACAAAATCAATAAGTACCTTGAAGTCGCATGAAAGTTCGGAGTTTGACGGTTCTTCATGTTCAAATGTTCAAATAATGGAAGCTAGGAAATGTTTGAGGCTTTAGATACTAGAGTTTCCCCAGGTCGATTCTCTAATAGAGTTTTATCTCCACGGGGAGCTAAGTGCTTTAAGGAAACGGATACTTCTCGACCATCTGACTGTCGAACCAAGGCATACTCGGGGTTTGCCTCTACCACGTCTACTTCTTCAACGAGAGGGCCATACTTGGAATTCCGAACATTGTTTTTGATGAAGATCTTGTTTCCCGGAAGTTGTAAGCCAAGCTGGAATGGCTGTCCCATTTGTGGATTTTCTTGCACGAGGAAACATGCGTTCATGAGGAGTAGAATTAGTAGCGGTGCACAATAGAGAACGAATTGAATGAAGAGCGACTTCTAGGACTTCTTCCCATTGTTCTATCTCTTGATTTCAAAGCAAGAGAAATAGTTTGCGAAATTATACCATTAAATCGTTCAGTTTGCTCATTTCCTTGATGATTATATGGTGTAGATCTACTGGAGGCTATCCCTCTAGAGTATAAAAATGATTTTAATTCATAGAACATAAATGATGATTCTTGATCAAAATAAACATATTTGGGCATCCCAAATAAGGAAAACAAATAATTTAAACAGAGTATTACTGTATTTGCCGACATATCGGGGCAAGGATAGCAAAAGGAAAACGAGAAAATTCGTCAATGATAATTAAAATATATCTGTTTCGTGTCGAAGAGGGAAGTGGGCCTTTGAAATATAAACTTATTCTTTCAAAAGGAGAAGTTGCTCTTATAAGAGTTCCATTATGTTTAACAAACTTTGGCTTTGCCTCAGCACAGATTGGGCAAGATGCAGTCATTAACCTCACATCTTCTACTAAAAACGCCATATTTTTAGATCGGTTGCAATGCATCATTCTTGTGACCCCAGGATGACATAACGCTTGATGTAAATCGTACAGTGTTGTAGCTGCCAGGGCGATATATTATATCGTAGCTATAACAGAAAGCTCCAAACGCCATCTAAGAATCTTTTTATTTTTGATTTTGCTCCTATGCCTTGCATTAAACATAAACGAAACAGATTTTTGGTCAGTGATAAGTTGAAAATGACGTCCAATTAAAAAATGACGCCACTTTGAGGGATCCGACTATAGCAAATGCTTCTTTTTCGACGGATGAATGACCTCTTTCACTTTGACTTAACGTTCTGGAGAAAAACGTTACAGGTCTCCCATCTTGGCTTAAAGAAGCAGCAATAAAGTCCATTCAAGGCTATTGCGCTGTTACGTCAGAATTTCTGACGTCAAAAGAAAAGATCCGTACGTCTTAGATAAAATCGTACGTTATTTTTTACACTAGCCAAAAGATGTCTCTGTACCTGTTTTCTATTCCGGACCACGTTCCGTTTTTATCAATTTTACATACTAATGACAATAGGTTTGTTCTAGCGGGACATTTCGAACGATTTGAAGCCATCCGGAGTTTGCGCATAGCGATATAAGCGTCGCTTTTATTGCTATGCGCAAACTCCGGAGGCTTCAAACCGTCCGAGATTTCATGCTAGAACAAACCTAATATTGTTTTAAACGTCTGGGCATCTGAATAATACTTTTGACAGTTCGTTTAAATTAAAATAATAATATGCTTTTTATCGTCTAAAATCCGTTTAAAAACGATTTTAAATGGCAAAATTGTATAAAAATCCGAAAATTCGGACTTTTTTAGGCCAACAGCCATGGCTTCGGACGAATTTGTCGTGGATTTTGAAGCGAAAATTCATTTTAAATTCAACCGTCCATTAAAAATAAGCTGTGCTACGGATCCAAATACACTGCGAATATAATAATTAAAAAATAATACTTTTTACAGTTCGTCTAATTTAAAATATGCTTTTTTGTCGTCTAAAATCCATTTAAAAAGATTTTAAATGGCAAAATTGTATATAATACCACCCTAGCGGCTAGAATTGGTTTGCGCATTTCCGTCTCATTTGCCGAGATTTGTCCTCATATCGCCGCGTAACATGTTTACACATCAAAAATACATTTTTTCTAGATATATCATTTTTTAGTATTATCAAATTAAAAAATATATATATTACTTACATTGTGCACAGCTTTCCAAGGTAAAAGTGGCATACCAGCATCTTTTTCACGTGTGAAATAATGCACTAATTTTAAAATTAAAGCTTGCTCTTTCTCACTGAACCGGTGGGGCATCTCAAAACGATTTTTATTAGCAATTATTAGCTTAAAACACAAACCAACTACCAACAAATCAATAAATGAATTAAATCTGTTATTTTCGTTATGATATTTTGACATTGACGCAAATCGATGTCAAAGATTCCAATTTGACGGACCAATTTAGTACATACGTTCATTGCATAAAGAAAGATGGAATGATATGACGTAACAGCGCAATAGACTTGAACGGACTTTAGAATGGTCTGGTACATCAGTTTCCACGACAAATGTAATACTACTGCAACAGCAGATCTGGCAATATCACGTTTAAGCCTCTCGAAGTCTTAAATTACGGGTTCGGGCAAAGGGAATATTTTACAAGAAACTAGTCGGTGATTTCTTTCAGAAAAAGAAGGGATCCATTTTGAATAAAGAGCAAACATACCAACCGCTCTTCTTAATGAGGGTGTGTCAGTAGGAAGTGGAAGTTTTAGCAAAGGTTCAGGTCTGTCAGGGTCCGGTTTTCATATTTTGTCTTCAATTAGATACCCAAGATTCTTAATGGATTTCACAGAATACGAGCTCTTCCTTTCGTTAATAGTAAGATAATATTTCTTTACTATGGATAAGAAAGTTTGAAGATTTTTGTCGTGTTCATGTTGATTCCGCCCACAGACGGTTATGTCATCCAAATAGGCATATATTCCTGTAAGACTCTCAGATTTTATGATATAATCAATCACAAGTTGAAAACAAGTCACCCCATTAGTCACGCCAAAAAGTATTATTTTAAATTGTTAAAAGTTTTTCGTCTTCACGTATAGAGACTTGATTGTATGCACTTTGAAGATCTATGGTACTAAAAATCTCGAATTTAGCCACCGCACGGACTATGTCTTCAATATTTCGAAGAGGATACGCATCTAAATGCGTGGATTTGTTGATAGTTTGTGAGTAGTCGACCACCATGGTTATGGTTTTCTTTTTTCGTTATCAAAACTTGTGCATGCCATGGAGAGTTACCTTCTTCTATAATTCCATTCAAGAGAAGGGTTTTAATTTCACTTAAAATAAATTTTGCATCTTCGTGTGAGAATCTTGAAGATTTGGTAGCAATTGGCTGCAGTCTGCTGACAAATTTAAAAATAAAGTTGGTGGTTTTATATCTAATGAAGGTGTACGCAAACCAATTATTAAAGGTTGTTTTGGGCCTACGAAGTGTACTTTTAAATTGGAATGTTGTCTGAGTATATCATGTCCTATTATAACATCGGCACATAAGTCTAAAATAACTGTCAATTTGCATATTTATGATGGTTTAGTTCCAAATCGACAAAAACGTGGCCTGATATAGGAAATTGTAAGGCAGTAAAGGCCATGGATATGTATACAGTACTCGGAAAAGCAGGTATAGATACAGATGATAAGAAGCTTTTAGAAATATGTTTCTGAACTTCCTGTATCAACTAAAGCATCAGCAGTAAAGCCATTCATTTTGACTTTGATGACACACTTAGCTAAACTTTCTGGAGCTGCAGCGAGAATTTTTGAAGATGGAATGAGTGAAGCTGAGAATGCTTTTAATTTGCTTTTACTTTGACATACCTTTGAAAAGTGTCCGTTTTACACAATGGCTGCACATCGCATTCCTTGCAGGACACAAATTGCGCAGGTGCCTTTTAGTCCGAGAGGCGACCGTCATAATAGTGTGGTGTCTGAACTGTCAGGATTTTGCATGATGAAAAATATTGTTTAGTTGGGCAGAATAAGAAACCGTTGGTCGGCCGAGGCGGGCCTTGACCGGTAATTAATTATACAGGGTCTTTCAAAAAGTTCGCATCATATGGGAAACTTTTTAATAATTAATTTCACAGAAAATTCTATTCTTGACAAAAGTTGATGAAAAAAAACTGGACGATTTTAAGGATGTTATACAGGGTACTTAAAAAATACAAAAATTAAGGTTAAAAAACAAAAATTTTGGAATATCGGAAAACTTTCTATAGAAAAAATAAAGATTTTATTAAGATAAAAATTAAAGTCAAACACTATTTTTTCCAAAAGTGCATCGAAAAAATTAAGAACAATTTTAATTTAAGAAAAGAGGGTTTTTTCAATAATTGTCATGAATTTTCTCAGCAACAGTGCACTTTTGGAAAAAATGGTATTTGACTTTTATTTTTATCTTAATAAAAGCTTTATTTTTCCTGAAGAAAGTTTTCCGATATTCCAAAATTTTTGATTTTTTAAATTCAATTTTTGTATTTTTTAAGTACCCTGTATAACTTATCTTCAATTTAGCATTGTCAAAGTTAGTTTTTTTCCAAGCACCAACAATCATGAATTAAGTTTTCTGAGAAATCAATAATTAAAAAGTATCCCGTATGATGCGAACTTCTTTGAAAGACACTATGCAAGGTGATTCACGCTCGATGATAGGTTAGAGGTTTCTGGATCATTCTGAAAATTTGGTCGTTTACATAAACGGATATGCTCTACCTTGCTAAAATATTTTCGACAGTGCAGTGTTGCCGCTTCTACTAAAAAGTAGTAGCAACTGTCAAATTTTAAAAGGAACACCCTATATATTATTGCATATTTGGATTTTGCGGAGAATTCTAGATATATTTCATAATTAATGTCCTATACCTATCCGTTACTGGTTTTGAAATATTGACAGTTGAAAATCGACCACTTACCAAGTTTGACAGCCTGTAAAACCTAAACGGCTAAAGATAGAGCAAAATGGTTTGCATTTTCCCATCTTGGTTTTTCATAAGCTATCGTTTGACACAACTTTTTTTTATTTAACCATAATCCCGGTTAAATTTAACCTCTGGTTAAATCTAAAATTAGTGTCAAACGATAGCTTATGAAAAACCAAGATAGGAAGGTGCAAACCATTTTGCTCTATCTTTAGCCGTTTAGATTTTACAGGCTGTCAAACTTGGTCAATGGTCGATTTTCAACTGTCAATATTTCAAAAACAGTAACAGATAGGTGTAGGACATTATTTATGAAATATATCTAGAATTCTCCGCAAAATCAAAATATGCAATAATATATAGGGTGTTCCATTTGAGTTGCTACTACTTTTTAGTAGAAGCGGCAACACTGCACTATCGAAAGTATTTTAGCAAGGTAGAGCATATTCTTTTATGTAAACGACCAAATTTTCAGAATGATCTTTTGAGTGGTTCTCCAGAAACGTCTAACCTACCATCGACCGCGAATCACCTTGTATAGTGTCTCAAAAAGTTCGCATTATACGGGAAACTTTTTTATTATTAACTTCTCAGAAAACTTTATTCTTGATAAAAGTTGGTGCTTGGAAAAAAACTAACGTTGACAATGCTAAATTGAAGATAAGTTATACAGTGTACTTAAAAAATACAAAAATTGAACTTAAAAAACAAACATTTTGGAATATCGGAAAACCTTCTACAGGAAAAATAAAGCTCTTTTTAAGATAAAAATAAAAGTCAAATGCCAGTTTTTCCAAAAGTGAACTGTTGCTAAGAAAACTCATGACGATTATTGAAAAAAACCCTCTTTTTCTTTATTTTATTCTTATTTTTTTCAGCAGCGATGCACTTTTGGAAAAAATAGTATTTGACTTTTATTTTTATCTTAATAAAAGTTTTATTTTCTCTGTAGAAAGTTTTCCGATATTCCAAAATTTTTGTTTTTTTAACCTTAATTTTTGTATTTTTTAAGTACCCTGTATAACATCCTTAATTTAGCATCGTCAAAATTAGTTTTTTTCTAAGCGTCAACTTTTGTCAAGAATAGAATTTGCTGTGAAATCAATAATGAAAAAGTTTCCCATATGATGCGAACTTTTTGAAAGACCCTGTATAATTAATTACTGGTCAAGGCCAGCCTCGGCCGAGACCAATGGTTTCTTATTCGACCCAACTAAACAATATTTTTTATTAGTGATGCACGGTCCGAATATTACCATCAGAAGTTACGGTAATATTACGTAATATTCCGTAATATTACCATTCCCCTTGAGTATCATTCCTTTGTTACCGTAATAATCCCTAAAAGTTTCGGTAATATTATCGGTAACACTCGGTTTAATGTTACATACTCTATGTTACGTAAAATTCGCCGCGTTTTAAAATTCATAACGGATTTTTTGCTTGTTGCGACACACTAAAACACGTGTAGCGATAGCGCGCTGGTCCACATGACATGCAATGCGCAAGGTTTCTTTTAAGTGTTCTTTTTTGATTTTATATTGTTATATACGCAAGTGGGGCAAGTTAGTGCTACCTTTTTTATATTTTTTCCTATTTGATTTTTTAAATATTTTTTTAAGGTTGTTTGCTATGAGATTTGGGTTCATTGCACAGCAAAACATTTTGTTAATTTCTTTTTTAATAAACTTGTACAGGGTGGTTCGAATTAGGGCAAAATTGAGCATTTAGGTGCTTAAAAATATGCCGTTTAGAACGTTTTAAAATCAACTTTCCTTTTTTAAATACGAACTTTATTTTTTTTTGTCGTTTTTTAGTTGATATTGGCGTTATTAATATGAACATGTGTTTTTAATATTTTTTTCTTTTTTTTAATTTTACTTTTAATTTTTTTTAGTTACTTATTTTGCTTTGGCGTAATTTGAAATAGTTTGTTATTTTATTGAAATTTTCATATTCTATAAAAACATTTTATTTTGTTTTTTGTTAAGTGGAAAATTGGAACCTTTATTTTCACTAAAAATAAAAAATTTATTTTTTATTTAATTTAAAAAATAAATACATAAACAGGTTCGTCTATTTTTTACCCAAAACTAAAATAAATATTTAAATATAATAATAATAAAAAAAGAATTAAGAAAAATAAAAACACATATTCATATTAATAACGCCAATATCATCTGAAAAACGATAAAAAAATTAAAGATCATATTTAAAAAAAGAAAGTTGATGAAGACCCTTTGAAGACGAAACGTCGGATTCTATGCTGGATGTCACCATTGGATAGAGCGGAAAAAGTGGCAATGTAAAAGTGCAATTCAATTTGAAATCCATTTTTAAATAAGCTCATGAAAAAATAAAACGGTTTTTCAATATTTCGGTTTTTCTTTCTTTCTAAACGGCATATTGTTAGGTACCTAAAGCGCAATTTTGCCCTAATTTGACAGACACTGTACCTTCTTACGGTTTTTGAGTTCTCCATACATATACCAAAATTCGAGCATCCCTGTACATAAATTTAACCGATGTCTTTTTGTACTTAGGTTGAAAATTTGTATTAGACCGTGATGAAAGTTTTAAGTTCAATTATTTTGTATGTTACAAAACTTTTTGAAGCGATCTACTTAGGGCATTTATCAGTTAATTTAGCGAAGCTCTGTTCTCTCGGTGGATCTGTCCTTTCTCCTATGCATCTTTTAAAAAGAGAGCTTTTCGACGCTGTTTAACAATATTACCGAAAATTACGTAATATTACCAATATTCTTACCAAAAAATAAATTACCAGTAATTTTGCATCACTATTTTTTATCATGCAAAATCCTGACAGTTCAGACACCACGGTCGCATCTCGGACTATTTTATTACTTCCACAGAAATAACACCTATATACTTTTGTGGCTGCAGCAGTAAAGTGAGCTTCATGTTCTTCTATGGTTTCTTTACTTCTTGAAGGTACTGAATTGATAAAATTTTAAGACATAGTGTAGGCGTCTGAATGATTTTGGGGTGATTCCAAGGTCGAAGCTTGGTTTAGCGGCGTCTTACAGTTTTAAAAAGTGATTTCCGGACGTTGTCTAATATGGCAGGAACTTAATCCACTCATTAGTGAGTCTCTTATGTAGTCATTTCAGTTTTCATCGGTCGTGACAGCTAAAAAATGCCAGTCCTTACTTAGTTGTTTCAGAATTTGTATGTACTGATCTATCGTTTCACAAGGTTGTTGCTTTCTAGAAGTCAGATAGTGTCTAGCAAATATTTCATTTCTAGGTTTGGCAAAAATTGTATCAAGAGTTTTAATTGCATCTGAGTATGTCAAACATTCAGCGATATATTCATAGTTGTTATGACTTACATGGTTTATCAAAAGTTTAAGTTTTTCCGGATCATCGATTTTCTCAACAGTAGATACAAAGTTATTAATGGTTGTCTTCCAGTGGGTCCATTCTGCCTGCGCTTTAGAAGAGTTTGGATCAGCGTCGAATCTGTCTGGCTTTAGGAATTTATCCATACTTGCTAATTAAATTGTAGTAACTTATAGACCTTTTGATATAAGGCTATGTTAAAATAATAAACAAGGTAGAACAATTTAAGGGATTAAGGTAAAGTAAATATACAGGGACTTTCGAATCTATTACATCGAACTGCGAACTAAATCGCGTCGGAGTATGACCCCCTCCTTATTAAATGGGCCAGGGGAACTTCCGGTTCTCCCGGCCTGGATACCGGCGGAATGGAGATTTATTTCTGGCTAGGACATTCCATTCTTCCTTAGAGAGAAACAACGGTCACTGAACAATTCTCACATGTTTTCCCGATGGCTTTTGCCAAAGGTGACAAAGGAGCCGCTACACAACGCGTGTTGACTCGACCGAGGACGAAGCGTAGGTCCTTACGCCATTTCTTCCTCTAAACAGTTTCAACAACACAAAACTCCGCTAACATACCAGCCATTACAAACTAAGTAATGGTGCCAACTGTAGAGAAAAAGATTAAGTGGGGGCTTTATAAAATGCTTACGGATCTTTACCCCGTGCGAATCTCTATCCCCACCTACCTACATTTCTGAAATATCTATATCGTGTTTGCAAACCTAAAAGATTTCAAAATGCGAATAAATAATTAAATGACTTCGAACGCACCCTTTTCATAAAGTCACTAAAGTAAATTAATGCGGTTAATATTTAACTACGTGTTTGCTATTAACCAAGTACAAGAATTGTTATGCTTTAGTCACTCTTAAATTATCATAAGCTATTTATATCCTGCCATTACCACGACTGTTAACAAAATTATGAATATTCAAATTTCCTTCGAATCGAGATTGTTATTATTGTCAGCATTACCCCGGTTATTTAGACAAATTCTAGCATATCGACGAGGAATACCTAAATAGAAAAATGGCTAATGATTAATTTAAAGAGCAACGTCAGCACTAAGTTATTTTCATAATGTTTTACATGTTCGTCCAGAACACTTCTTGAACTTATTCAAAATATTGTTGTAATACCTTATAAGTTTGGAATTCATTTTAGGATACACGTTCCTCAATTCATATGGATCCAAGGATAAATTGTATGCTTCCACGAAACGCTGAAAATAATTCCACATTAAACAGTATATAAACGCTATGTTCATTCAGTTCAATTCAAAAAAAAATCGAGGTCTTCAGCGAAATGACAAAGCTAATAATTAAATCTAACAATAAAATGGTATTTACCGTACAAATGTTTGCCTATTCTCTCCACTTATTCACAAATTAGAGCCGCTTGCTCTGGCTCCAGGGTGTAAACAGCACAAGTGCTAGTTTAGTGACCCTAACGAAGCTGAAAAACCTAAGGAAACTGGAAAAACGGTCGACGTTAAAAATGAAAATGGTTAGTGAAATGTAAATTACAGTAAAAAGCTCTTGCAGATTGTCAAGCTTTGAATTGACTTTGACAAGATGACAATTATAATGTCATATCATTTAATTACTGGCTACGGTTACTGGTCTTTTGGGTTAGTGTGATATTGAGGTGTTATTAGGTAAATAATTGATTCGTTTTTGAGGTGTTATATATCTACAATTTGGTGGTGTTATTCGCTTAGGAATAATTCAATGATTTTTGTTGATAGGTTTAGTTAATTTTTAAGTGTTCCTTATCAATTTCAGTTTTTAGCAAAGGTAACCAGGTGCTATTAAAAGTAACAGAAGTTGAAGCAACACATTCATCTTTATTTAATAAAATTAAAGAAGCACTTTCTTTAATTTTACGTTTTTAGATGATGGTTTCGTTGCTAAAATACTTGAAGCGTTCCATTGTATTCTGTGATTGTTATCAAATGCATGTTGACAAATATGTAATTTGTGGAATTGTGTATTTTTAATATAAGTTTGGTGTTCTTTTTTTACGTTTTGATAATGGTCTACAGGTTTCACCTATATAAAATTTGTTGCATTCACATAGTAGTAATTTCATTTTCATTGATTGGTTTTGTTTTTGTTAGTTTGGATCTAAGGGTGTTTGAAAATAGTACGAATGTTAAATTTATTACCTATTCATTTTATTTTGTCTGATAAACCAGGAATATAGGGAATAAACAGGTTCGTAATAGGTCTATTTTGATTTGTCTAATATTTGGTTGCTCAAACTCTATAAAGCATTTTTGAATGAAATTAATAGGATAGTTATTATTAATCAAAACATTGCTTAAAAATTCTTTTTCTGTGTTGAAATTTTGATTATTACATATTATTTTCATTCGATCATATAGACTTTTTACGACCTCCTTTTTAACCATTATTGGGTGATTTGATTTAAAATTTAAATATCTGTTTGTGTTTAACTATTCAAGTCTTTTTTAAGAATGTGAAGAAATGAAAGTTGTTCTCTAATTTCTTTTTCTATAGTGAATTGGATTGTAGGTTCTTTCGTGGTAATATGATTTAGAAAATCGTTAAGAAAATGTTCGTTATATTGATAAATTGAAAAAATGTCATCTATATAACACCACCAAATCAAAGGTTTATATTGATAATTTTCCACAAAATTTAATTCAAAATTTTCCATAAAAATATTACTTAATAAAGGTGATAGAGGCGAACCCATAGCCATACCATTGTTTTGTTGATAGTAGTTAGTATTGTATTAAAAATATGTAGTTTATCAACAGGTACGTTTGTACAAAGACTAACAACATCAAAACTCACCAGGGTGTCATTAGGATTTAAATTAATTAGTGAGTTTTCTAAAAAATGTTTTGAATTTCTTATATATGAGCTAGTGTTGTTTGCAAGTGGATTAAGAATGTTGAGTAGATATTTAGCAATGGGGTGTGTTGGTGAATTTATACAGCTTACTATTGGACGTAGAGGAATATTTGGTTTATGTATTTTTGATACTCCATAAAAATGAGGTGTTTTACTATTGTGTGGTGTCAGTTTGAATCTTTCTAT
>MU183281.1:117348-172757 GCA_016904865.1 Pissodes strobi | reverse complement strand
TTCACAAACGAATAATTTATTTAATTAATATCACCTCATTATTACAATTAGGTACCTAAATAGACCACTAACCAGTAATTATACGATATGACATTAGTATTGTCATCTTGTCAAAGTCTATTCAAAACTTGACAAATTTTTGCGATAGCTTTTTACTGTTATTTGCATTTTCTAACCATTTTCATTTTTAGTTATTGTTGTTCTTGAAGACGGGGACAGATTTGATCCCAGAAACGCCAACAGTTCTTCTCTTTATAGATTTTTTTAGCTTCGTAAGGGTCACAAAACTAGCACTTGTGCTGTTTACATCCTGGAGCCAAAGCCGAAGAGGCTCCATCATATAGGAAAAATCAGTGGAGAAAAAGGCAACCAATTGCAAGGTCAACTCAAACAAATAAAAAATAAAATTACATTACTGTAGTAAAAATTGGAAAATTTGCCACCACCCGTGGCAACATAAGATGGCAGCTTTCCGTTGCTATGTCAACAGGTTACTTAATGTACCTATGTCTACTTTCGAATACAACAATGAAATAAATATAATAAAACAAATCGTTTTCAACAACCATTTTGATCCTAGTTTTGTTGACACTTTAATCAATAAAACAAAACAAAAAACTTAGGAAAGAACTTTCTCACTGCTTGATAGATAATTCATCCAAAAAAATACTTCTATTTTTTTGGATGAATTATACTATTCCTTTTTTTACTTAGAAACGAACTGTAAGATTTCCAAAACCATACGCCAATTTGTTAGTAACTCTCATTTGTCTTTTAAAAACAGAAATCAATTACATACCTTTTTAAATAACACGAAAGATAAAATAGATACTCTCTCAAAAAGTGGTATTTATAAGCTGTCATGCAATTCTTGCGAGTGCACCTACATCGGTAGGACATGTAGACCATTAAAGGTCCATATTAACATTTGAACAGAAATAACTCTGCGTTCGGAGACCATTTGCGATATCATAACCACAACTTTAGTCCTCATTTCGATTCAAAGATCCTGCATATCTCATCTAAAAACTTCAATAGGTTGGATTTCATGAGGGACATCGAGATTCACAGCAAGCTACGCACAAATAACCATTGCCTCAACACTCAGGTCAATCTCAACAGGTCCTACGTTCCGTTACACAGAAGGCTTCTCGACTGAATTCACTTTTCGCCCATACTTTTGGAGGTGAGGAAGGTCACTTGATCAAGCTTTTTCAATTTCAAATAAATTTTCCAATTTTTACTACAGTAATATAATTTAATTTAATTTTATTTTTTATTTGTTTGAGTTGAGTTAGTCCAGACTAATTTTCATCTATTTCCTTCCTTTTCTATCTTTTCAAGTTGAGTTAGCTTAGGCTAATCTCATCCCTTAAGTTAGTCTATGAGTTGAGTTAGTTCAGGCTAATGTCATCTCCCTTCATTTCTATTCTATCCGTCGAGTTGAGTTAGCTCAGGCTAATCTCATCTCTAAGTTAGTCCTCTATTTTCACTTGATTAAGTACTTTCTTCCTTCCAAAACGACTCTCAAGCCACAACTTAAGCAGACAACTGAATTTTCAAGTATTCATTTGCAGATTGGGTCACCCAATACATATTATGGCATTTGGTTAGTCTCATCTAGCATAGTAGCAACTCTTTTTGGTACTTAAGGTTAACTACAGACCATTACAGTAACTTTATTTAATTTTATCTCCCAACTTATATTTGTCATTTTTTAAATTCTTAAAATTCAAAATTACCGCCGTTTTTTGGCGTATAAGCGTCATCAGTCTGCTTGTCAAGACTGTCAGTAGCGACACATTCGATGTGTCACCCAAAAGCGTGGGTCTTGGTACCATTTTCTTTTAATTTTGTCTAGTTAAAGATTTTAATCTAAATTATGTGAACCATTTTCTCAAAAATGTGACGTACGATGTGTGAAATTTAATTGTGACCGTTGTCGATTTGTGTTGTTTGTTTGTCTCCATGGATATGTCCTTTTTCCACTGACAAGTAAGTGAAAGAAGTCCACCATTTGCTTTCTTTTTACGCACAAAAAAATTAATAAAAAATCATCATTTTAAAATTATAACTTTAATTAACCCCCTTTTAAAAATTCTAATATAAAAAAATTCCAACAAATTTATAACTGAACGTAACAGTGTTTCACCTCATCATATTCTTTAATATAAATAACCATTGCCTCAGCTCGACAGCATTCTTTGACTCTTCATTGAGAGGGGTTCTTTTGCTTACTTTTCACGTAACACTGATGATGGCTACGGCCGAAAGCGCTCTGTTACGCTCTTTATAGAAGTCCCTTTGGATTAAATTTAGCATGATATGCAAAGATTGTTTCATTACTAAATTTAAAAATAGCTTCGTTTGTGGATCTTGAGGATTGGGATCCAAATTGCCGTGCATTCAATAATTTGTGCCTTTCTAAGGACGCCACTCTGTAAAAGTCTTTGCTAAAAAATCGCATCAAAGAGTCAACACACAACATTATTCCAACGTTCGTTAGACAATGTACAGGAAAACGTATCTGCCTAGGAACTGAAAAAAATAAGCGAATATTTTTGATAGCCTTGCCACCACCATCATGAACAGGCAATGCACTTTACTTTACAAATATTTACCAGAAAATAGCCACTTCTAATGCTCTGTCCCCTTTTGTGATAAAACAAATCAATGGAGGAAACGTTGCGCCAGTATCTTACAGCAACGCCTCTTTATCAAAATGCACAGTTGAATAACAATATACTAACCTCACTGTCAGCAAATCTACAAAATTTAAACCGCAGTTCTTCCCGGAAGTCCATCACACATGTGTAAGTATTATTTCGACTATCCTGGCATTTGCACCACTGACTAACGCTGCACTCCTGAAACAGATATAAAGCATGCTTCATTATTTCTTACACGACTAAATAATACTACAGTTTGGGTTAATTTGGGTTAGTTAGAACACTTTAAACACTTAAAATGATGTTAAATACGAATACGGCTGTGTGTATGTTTAAGAAATAGTATAGTAGGGTAATCCTACTCTTTATATATTTGTGTAACTGAACTATCGTATCAACTTACATTACATACTGCATTCACAGATAAAAGCGAGTTTCCAGAGGCGTTTTCGCGATTAAAATAATTTATTGGTTTTAAAATGAGAACTTGCTCATTTTCAGTGTACCGTTGTCGAAGCATTTTCAACTTTGAAGACAAACCACAAATAAAGTAATAAAATACGTAGGCCGAACTTCAAATATATATTTGACACTTCGACAGATAAGGATGACACGCATACTAGCATGCGGAGTTTAACATACGTGCGTCAAATTTATGTCGCCCTCGATTGTCGTTGACGTAGGAGAGAAAAATTAAGTATGACGAGACGATCAACGTTTGACCTATAGGATATATCTAAAGATTCATTGGTAACACAAATATACAGATCACCCGCCAAGATTAGTTATTTACAAAGACATATAAAAAACAATAGACGTAGCAGGTCATTCATAAATTACTAAGTGTTTACATGCCAATATTAAAAATAGTACGCGTGAAGAGGGGATAAAGTGATGAATGAAAATAATGAAGATGGCGGCCGAAGCGCGTGAAGCATTTCAGTCATGTACGGATACGACGCGCCTGCGTCATGTTTCTCCGGGCCGTGCACCATAGGCGTAAGATTTTAGGGGACGCCTGTTTAAAGTCAGGTAACATCGAAATAAGCCTGCTGTCAAGCAGAAAACAATAAGCCATGAAAATGCCTAGAGATAAAAGAATAATTTATTAATATTGAGATATTGTTGTAAAAACGTCCTTTAGACTTAACCGCATTTAAGCACGCCACTGGATAAAAATGCAAGCCCCATAAGAATGTATAAGGCACGCGGCAGTTCAACGGTCCATGATTCTAGAACCGGCGATTCGGCATTCTCAACCGCCAATAGCCCAACCGACTTTTCAATCGCGCGAAAATTATTGCCTTCGATTGGTTGTGCACGGTTGGGTGGGAATATACAACCCTGAAGCGCGTCACTAGAATTAAAATTAAAATTAGTAGCAGTTCAGTCCCGGAAAGGCAAGAAGCAAAAGACATCACTTTGGGTCAGCCGAGAAACGTCATCGCTAATCTTCAGGAATCCTTAACGGTATGGCGTAAATTGTTGTTTAGATGTTAATTACCCTTCTTTTAAGATTGCCATAAGGCGAACGGCAGCCGTCCATCAGAGAGCACTGGGTAAGTTCGTCGAAGGTTTAGCTTGGTAATATTAGATCAAATTAATTGGACGCCACTAATTTTTTATCTAGATGTTAAATTGGGAAGAAAATCAGAAACCGATAACTTTGACAGATATTGATACACATTTGGTTCTCCTAAGAAACATTTATTAAACTAACAAATCAAAATTTTAGAATATTTGGTCCTTTTTTTGTTCTTTATATTAATTTAAAGAGAGTGACTGTTCAATCTATCGACTCTACATTCATCTTTAAATGTATACCCATTGTGTATTTTTTTTGCTTTGTCAACGAGATCCACTCTTGGACAATAGAGTACAGCTTTGAATCAATAAAAAAATGAAAAATACAATTGATAAATACCATTGAAAAATGCCCCCACCCTTTGTAAATTGAGGTTTAACCTATCGAGACCTTGATTTCAATTCGAGAATGTCCTTGAAATGTTCAACATGAAAGAGGATCGAGTAAAGAAATAATATTAGAATAAATATCAATTATATAATTAAATTTAATTCAGAGTATCGAACATTCTCTAATTATCAATCGTAATCTCATCAACTGAAATCTTATTCTCCCTTATTGCAATGTACAAATATACAATTTGCTTATAGCATTAGGATTAAGATGTGATTAAATATTTAAGTGGAGGTTAAAAGCCAATTTTAAGATTAAATTCATCCAAAAATACTTATATACAGCCTCATGGATGCTCAGAACTAAAAGCTAATGAAAATTCATGAATTTTAAATTAAGAATACATTGATATTAAGTTTAGATCATAAATCTGTTATGTAATACTTATAACTAATTATACTGGCCGTGATGGGATTATCTCCTATATGGATCCCCAGATCTCTAGTATAGAGGACTACACATTCCTCACGCAGAGTAATAAGCCAGACGGGATCATTCCCAGGTCGGGTGATTACAAGATAACATCTCCAATTTGAAGCATCAGAGCATCAGTGATACCAGGAACCTAGTGTTAAGGAATTCTCCAGAAATTAACCTACGTTAATCATTGCTTAAATGGCATATGGGTGTTTGATGTGGGTATTTAACAAACTAGATCATCTAGAGGAAAGATGGAACCAACTGCAATAACAGAATTCCAAAATCAGATATAAAAAAACATGTGACTGAAAAGCTTACTTACAGCAGGCATTTGCAAATCCGGCGTCATCGGACAAATTACCACGAACAAAGTCACCAGGACTACATTATCAACCTAAATTAGGTTGGAAGGCGAAGGATAGATATCCTTAATCAATTTGGGCCTCTTTCACAGGTCTGACCGCTCCGGTCGCCGCGCCGTGCAGAAGTGCCAAGTCAGTCGCAGATGAAGGAAAACCAATCCACTCTGACAATTCGCCAAAAGACAAAAGTACGTTAAGAATCTTGATTCACTGAAGCTGGACTCCGACTTACTCCGAGCTACACGCGTTCTGTACCATGATACTCAAGCGAAATCGCCTAAAACTTTGCGAAGAGAAGTCCGGCCACACTTTTAGAAAAGAAGGCGAACACCTGTCACATCCCAGCTGACTACTGATAAAAATGCCGCGATTTGCCGGTCATTTATCACTTAATTCAAATAAGCAGGGGTAGGGAATTAAAGATAGGAGAGTATCCATCACGATCATGCAGGTAAGTTAACAAATATATGAAGCATTCTCAAACTAATTTCATGTTTACGTTTTGTCAATTAACAATTCGTTGCTTTTAGGCCCTGTATTCTATTAAAACTAATCATATTACAATACAATCGATGATATATGCGAGCAGGAGATATGGATTACTTGCTATACTATAACATTAGAATTAACACACGAAGGATGCCTCGACTGAATGAAAAGTTTGAAATAACTAGTAAGGTAAGATATTATCTATTTAAGTAGCAACCATTGTGCAGTCAATCTATGTTAATAGGTCACGGGTGTACTCCTAATTTGTGACTATGCACCTAAAACAAATTTTTGATTGACATGTTCAATTTTAGCATATTCTGGACTAGATTACATCAAGATAAGAATACCGCCTTGGACATTACCGAAGAAATGACACCAACATGTTTCCCATTGCAAAGAGATCCAGTTCAAATGTAGTCAAATTAATAAATTATAAATCATTCATAGATCCGTGTATCCTTCAACCTTCGCTAAAATTATAAGAAAATAAATAGCATTATTCTAAATATAGAGGTGAGTATCACATGCTATAACGGGATTACCAATTCATCGATTTAACCCCTGGCCCCAAATCTCTAAGGAATTTACGAGATTTTCCGATATTTTTGGCCATTAGGAACAGCCAAATTTTCGACAACCTCGAAAAAGAAAGGGCCTAAGAAGCTTAGGGACGAGCCAAAGAAGCTCCGAAGCGAAGGAAAAGGCGTTGTAGGACCAGCACTCTCAACTGGTACCGAATCAGCCTCCTATCGACTTTATTGAGTTTTTCTCAGATTTTGGAACCTCAGGACTTAGCCGAATTTTCGACAATCTCGAAGATCGGAAGGACTCTACGAAGCTTATGGACGAGCCAAACGATCCCCGAAGCGAAGGAAAAGGCATTGTAGGGCCAGCACTCTCAACTGGTACCGAATCAGCCTTCTACCGAATTTATCGAGTTTTTCTGAGATTTTATAACTTCAGGACGAGAGTAAAGCGCGGCGACGCGACGGCTAGTTTCGAGAACTAGAGCTAACTCCCCCACTGCTCGGCCTACGGGTGAATAGTGAAAAGGCATAGCAGCCGAAAAAAGAAAATAAGGCTTAGCCCAAAGAATTCGGGCGCGTTCAAAGAGTGATAAGTTAGCCAAGTGCGTACGGAAGGTAACGAAGTGGCACCGTTCCGGCTGAAGCTATCTTAACAGCAGAATCAAACGTTAATTATTGCTAGTTCGTATACCATACAAAACGAGCACGGCTCTGCACTGCACGTACACAAAACCTCTGTCAGAAAACTGCCCAGCAGCATCTGACAAGTTACCGGGGATTGGCACATAACACATAGCTAACACTCCCCAAAAAGCCCCAAGAAACAACGATGTTTTAAAAGTAGTCCTTGAGCAACTTCCGTACGACCCCTCTTAAGGTAATCGTAACAAAAACACTCGCGACCAGCGCCTAACGTACTGAAAAGACGATTTTAGTGCGATCCTTGTTAAATTCGGCTTCGCAGAAGCCTTAAGATTTCGAACGCGTTTTGAAAATCTCACATGCGGTGCGAGAAGCCCAAAAAAAACTAAAGACACTAATCTCTCTCTTCAGTCCTTCACCCTACGTGAGGATATGGTGACATCATGTATTCATTCTCTTGACTTCTTCTTGACTAACCCAAGTTACTCGATTCTGCGCCATGTGTGAAGCCTCCGGTAGGTTGTGGCCCACTAGGTAATCTTCCACCTGTTCGTCTTCCTTCTACTTTCCCCTGTATCCTCAGTCTTTGCATTGAGGTGTCGCTCCTAGCACTATGTCCAAAATATCTCAGTATTGATTGGTCGATTTTTGTGACCAGGCGTGTCCCAAATTTTAGTTCTTCGATAATGGAGATGTTTGTTCGATGTGCCGTCCATGGTATTCGTAGCATCCGTCGATATACCCACGTTTCCAAGGCGCTTATTCTCTGTTTATCACCGTCCTGCAGAGTCCAGGTTTCGGAGCCATACATGGCAATAGGGAAGATGAGGGAATTCGCGGTTTAGTGTTACGGGTGATTGTTGTAGCCCTCCATATTTTAGTCAATTTTGTTGTTGCGTTCCTCGCCATTGCCATCCTGCATCTAATCTCAGCCTTGCATCCTCCAGAGTTTCTTATCATGGAACCTAAGTAATTGAACTGGCTTACAACCTCGTATCCAGCCATGGTGTGAATACCAGGTTGATTGTTATGAAGGCGGTCTACAAGCATCGTCTTGGTTTTTTGTTTGTTTAATTCCAAGCCATATTCTTCGCTAATAGAGCACAATCTGGCCATAATCTCCTTTAGTTCCTCTTTGCTGGCAGCGATGATCACGGTATCATCCTCGTATCTCAGGTTATTTATCTTCCTGACCCAACTGATATTCCACCGTTTCATTCTTCCATTACTCTACGCATAATATATTCTGTGTAGGTATTAAAGATCGACGGCTCTTCACATACAGATTCGCAAAGGCGTCAGGCAGGTCTTGTCACCACAGCTATTTAATCTATTCTCCGAACTATATTTGGCAAAGCCCTAGAAGATGCTACGGATGGAATTAAGGTGAATGGAGGGAATAGAGCAGTATTCGATATGCCTATGATACAGTTTTGATGGCGGATTCAGATCTGGGCCTTCAGCGACTCATCGACAGCGTTAACACGGCTTGCGCTGAGTTCGGGATGAAAATAAATATTAAGAAAACCCAGGTGATGTTCATTCAGCGAACAAAGAACGTACCACAACCCATACAAATAAACGGAGAAACATTGGAGCAGGTTCAAATATTTAGGATGTTGGATTGACTCTAGATTGGAACCTGACATAGAAATAAGATCTAGAATAGAGCAAGCCAGAAATTATTTCGTGTTGCTTAAGAAACTGCTATGCGATCCTCGAATCAGCCTCGATCTACGCCTAAGGCTTTCAAGATGTTACATATGGTCCACCCTCCTTTATGGAGCTGAAACTTGGACACTAAAAGCAGCCACTATCAACAAACTGGAAGCCTTTGAGATGTGGACTTATCGAAGAATTCTAAAGATACCATGGACGGCACATACCCCAAACGAGGAGGTCCTACGAAGAATAGGTGGGGAGCGCGAGCTGCTTAGGATAGTGAAAGTGCGAAAAACGTCATACCTGGGTCAAATGTTGAGAAATGACAAATACCGATCCGCCCAACTTATCGTAAAAGAGAAAATCGAGGGCAAACGAGGACTGGGTAGGAAGAAGTTATCGTGGCTGAGCAATATCCGATATTGGACAGGCTTAAACTTCGAGGAACTTATAAGAACAGCTGAAAACAGGGACGAGTTTGCCATTGTAATATCCAACCTCCAATGATGGAGATGGCACCTTAAGAAGAAGAAGGTATTAAATAGAATTGGCGAGAGTATGCATCCCTGTCTCACTCCTGCGTTGGATTTGAAACTACTAGACACTAATACGTGTTAGATATTAATTAAAATATTTTAAGTCATTAGGTAGTAATTGTTCATTAGAGGAAAAATCCAAATAAAACTTATTTTCCAAAAATACCAGATTAGAGTTGAACTCTCCTAGTACATGTATAAGGCTTGTCCAGTGAATTGGGGCATAATTTAAGCTATCACTTGACATAGGGATTTATCAGAATTTGATTTCAATAATTATACAGGGTGTCCCAATTATTCAAATTAGTACTCATTCGAATTACTGATTTTTGTATAAGGCTTAGCCAAGGAGATAGGAAATAGGATTAGGTTAGGTTTGTAGATATTTTGTGTGACCACTACTGACTACTACCTTTTGACAATCCCCCCCACTGCTATGGCCTTCTGGCACTTTGTAAAGACTTCTTATAAGAATTCAAGTCAATATTTTAATTTTTTGCATTTACATACAAAAAGACCAATAACTCAAAAGTTAATCAAAAATCAAAATAAAAGCATCCCCTCCAAGTAGACCCCCTGGGAATCTTTCCCACTACCGTTGTGTTTCAAAGCATTTGAATAATAACGTTTCGGGCGAAAGTAAACCGAAGTTTTGTTTTAATTCAATTTGAACTTTTGAGTTAATTTTCTAACTATAGGGTGTTCTAAATTTCTTGTCCAAGACAAATTTATTACCCACTAACCTTATGTTGTATTTAATGTAGCCTGCTGCAGACAAACGTTCTGTGGTGGCTGCTATCTACAATTTCCCTTGGATAGCGGGGAAGGTTTTCCTTCGTTCCCCCCGGACTGACAGTGAGATCAGTTTACGGGGTACTCTTTTAAATAGCGAGTAGTCGACTCGATAACGACTTGGCATCCCGTGACATAACCATAGTAGATACATAAATATTGCTATAAAAAATTACTTTCCGAACCTCTCAGTCGGCAGCAATCGCGCACCAAAAGCCCCCGAGAGTGGATGAGCTCTTGGTGCTTGAACTGAATCGAGACAGATCAGAAGAACAGATAGCTTTAACCCAGAGTCCCCCGCAGACTTCTAGCGAGTATATTGGGGATCCTGAGGAATTCAGGAAGCGGCCTTTGGTTACCACAGGGAATCTGTTTCTGAATTTCTGCCAACCAATAAACATTCTAGGGAAGCTCAAATCGAGTCGGGGCTCCACATAGGGGAGCCAGAGTGTCACCCGGTCAGGACGAGTCTACGCGGCCCTCTATTGAATCACCCTGAGCCGCATGTGACACATAGTACGTCTTGGCCAGTCACTGGAGCGGTTCCGGTGTTGATGTTGAACAACAGAAAATTCAAGTTCGCCCTCTACGAGTCACACATATACAGATTTTGGACAAAAAACGATTCATTTAACAAAAGACCAACATTTTGATAATATCAAATTATCCGAAACATAGTTTGTCCCATTTTAGTTATTAATAATAGACGATTCATATATTTCTTTGTTAACGAAAGACCAAGTTTTCAATAATATCCGAAACGTTCGTCCCATTTTTGCTAGTGTTGCCCCTAACCTTGAATAAACACAAAAAGCTCATCAGTCTTACTTCGTATAGACTGGGTATTAAAAGGGACATTCTGAAAAATTTGATGGAAGGTCTAACACTTCGAGTTAAGATGAACTATTTTTCAGTCTCCGCTACCAAATCCCGGCCAATTCTTTTATTGATTAATTTAAATTTGAATGCTGTGCTGGATTAATAAACAACTTATGGGCTTTTTTACGAAAACTCATTATACTAGCTGTACTTTTTCTTCAACGGCATTACCATTATATCTATCATTATAATCCAAGAAAGATACCTTGCCCTCGACTTATTCATATAGTTATACACTTTGCCATTAAAGCAAAAATATCAGAATTATTTTTAACATTTGAATTCAAGAAATGAACTGAAACTATCCTAGCTGATGAAGGATAGAGCTTAGAAACGGGTCTCAGGATCTACCTTAGGGTAATATTTGACAATATTATCAAAATCTATATCATCATGGTCGTCTCGCATATGTACAAATTTTTACGCCTTATAAAAAAATATTCTCCCGACCAAACAAATCAAGGAAAATATGATCGCATATATATTCCTTTTGAACTAGAGATACTGCTTTCGAATACATCAAAGTCCGTTCTCTTGTGCTGCGACCCAAAGAATATTAAGCCACACTGATGTAGGGCAAGGCCTAGAAACCGGCCCCAGGAGAAAATTTAAATTTTTTTTACGCTTCTTAGAAATATGAATTTAACTACTTCCATTTCTTTCTACTATCACCAAAGAACTAGTAACTTACCATGATGTTTTCGTCATAGGACCAAGGACAACCTTTTTCCACTGTTTTATCATTGCCTTCACCCCAATACTCCATGAAAACAAACTTAAAGCCAATTCTGTTTCGTTTATTTAAGAGGTGTTTTTTAAAACTTTTACCGTCCATATGATGTGGGGGTTTTATTCCAGCTAAATCTAAAATAGAGGTAAATTATTCCCATTATGTCTAGAGAGACACAATCGGCATTTGATAACCGAAGAAAACGCGAATACAAAATGAAAAAAACAAACTTGAAAATCAAACTTCAAAATATTTAATATACTGTTAACAAATAGTGGCGATGTTGTCAGACATAAATTTATTTAAAGAGTTATCACTAGCAAAGATATTAAAGTAAGAAATGAAGAGTGAAGGCTGTGTGCATGTACGAAATGTACTAAATGACAAACTTTTGTATTCCATGCAAAAATTTTTAATCCAAAAGGACGTCTAATCAGCGTAACAGAGCGCTTTCGGCCTTAGCCATCATCAGTGTTACCTGCAAAGTGAGTAAAAGAACCACCCATTAGTGGAAACCAGCATAGGCTGTAAAATTTTTTGGGTTGAACAAAGTAAAGTTGCAAATGTCAATGACCTATGGCAAAATAAAAATGAATTTGAATTTTAAGTTTGACTTTTTTGAGTTCTAAATGTATTAAGACAGAACTGTAAATTGGAGAAAGATGAGTTTATTTTTTATATAATTTTAAGCAGAAGAAAAAGAAAATGGTGGAAGTTTTTTCACTCACTTGTCAGTTGGAACAAAAGAACATATCCACAAGAGGCACAAACTACATCAAAACGACAACGGTCACAACAAAATTTAAAAAACACTCTACATTATAAGAAAGGTTCACATAATTGAAACATTTAACAAATTAAAGACAGACGTGGGAACCACGCCGCGGCACATATAACAACCAGCAATATCACATCTTCTTTTTTCGCATCTGCGCAAGTCCGCGCGCAAGATATTCCTTGGTAGGAAATCCGTCAAACTGCCGCCAGCGGCGTCATGTTTTTACGATTGCTTTATTTTATTGCTATTGAAGTTAAATCGAAACCATAGGCGTGTATTTGTCAAATAATTGACATTGAGAGACGAGCGTTGGTTATGAAATTATGTAATGCAAAAAGCCATGGTGTTTAAGCAATAAGAACTTGTACAAACCAGAGATATTCTTCCAAGAAGATACGTTAGATTTCCTGCTCATACAACAAGGTATACATATATTTCATAACCCATTGATATTTGAAATTTTATATTACGGCTCTGTTAAAGGAAAATCATACTTATATTTCAAATCCAGCCCTGACTTTTCCTACCCAACTGACATTAGCAAGGTCAAATTTATTTTTTTCGCCTGACAGGTCGAGTAATATTGCTGGTTGTTATATGTGACGTGACCATGCTTTGATGGAATGACAAACATGTCTCTGTCGACAAGCTTGACAAGTAAACCGAAGACCGCAGACGCAAAAGGAAATACGTCAAAAATTGGCGGTAGTTTTAAATTTAAAAAATTGGTAATGTAAGAGAGAGGAAATGTGTTGAGTAACTAATTTTACAAATTTTTTTAACCTAGATTATAGAAGAAATACCACTGTGCCAGACTAGACCCTACAAATTGATTTGTCTGAGACAAACTAGATTTATTAATAATTAGAAAGGTTTAGATTTAAATTAGTTAACCAGATGGGTGTAAGTTTGAATGGAGGAATATTTGATTAAGTGGGTGGCTAGTAAAATACTAGAGAGAGGATATTAATTTAAGTTAACCCCATTCGAAGAAAAATGGAAACTTGACTAATTAGGGGGAGAATTTAGCCTGGCCTAGTTCCACTCGGAGAAATGAGATATGTAAAAATTAGAAGAGCTTAATTATTTGAGATGAGATTAGCTTGGGTCAGCTCTACTCCAGGAAAGAGGAAGAAATGGAAAAGCTTAACTAATTGAGAGAAGAAATTAGCCTGGACTAATTCTACTCAAGGAAATGAAAGAGAAAAGGAAGGAAGAACTTAACTAATTAAGAGAAGAAATTAGCCTGGGCTAAATCTACTCAAGGTTGAAAGAGGAAGAATCAGAAAAAGCTTAACTAATTATGAGAAGAGCTAGCTTAGGCTAACTCCACTCAAGAAAATAGAAACAAAAGAAAGAAAAGAAAAGCTTAACTAATAAGGAGAAGACACTGGCCTGAGCTACCTCAACTAGGTAAAAATCAATTGAAATTTCTTATTTTATAACTATTAAAAGTTATTTTAAGTATTTTTTGAGAGAACAAAGTACTTAATTAAGTGAAAAAATTTGACGGTGTGTAGACCGAGGTACTTCAATCAAGAAGTCGCCTGTGTAAAGGTATATAAGATCTGTTGAGATTAACTTGAGTATTAAAGCAATGGTTGTTAGTATTCAGCTCGCTGTTGAACTCGATGTCTTCCAGAAAGTCCAGTCTATTGAAGTTTTTAGATGAGATGTTATGAAGGATTTTAACGTTAGTGTTAGGACTGAAACTATGGTTATGGTCACGTAGGTGTTCACCAAAAGCAGAGTTCCTGTTCCTATTTAAATGTTCACCAATGCGAACTCTGAGGGGTCTGCATAAATATTACAAACAACCTGATGGCCTAGCAATGGGCAGCTGTCTTTCACCTTTCCTAGCTGATGTTTTTATGAACAATTTAGAAAATGTACACATAGTTACTCCCAATAATGGGGAAATTTTACATTGGTTTCGTTATGTAGATGATTGTCTTTGCTTCTTGGACTGCGATGAACAGGGAGCCAATGCTCTTTTAAACAAGTTGAATACTGTTCATCCTAACATCAATTTTACAATCAAACTTGAGGTTGATAAAAAACTTAATTTTCTGGACATCACTGTTCGTAGAACTTTGGACGGTCTTGATTTTTCAATTTATAGGAAACCTACTCAGACAGATCACACCATTTCATGTCAATCCCACCATCCGTAGCAACACAAAATGGCACCCTTTCATTGCTACGTCAAAAGGTTACTTAATGTACCACTGTCTATCAGTTTTAAAAAGACTTAAATCTTAAGTCTTAAGTCATTTCTAAAATCAAAACTATTTAAATCTTAAGTCAATTCTAACATAAAGTTCAAATGATTTAAGTTTTAAGTCTTTGACTTAAATCATTTTCTTTCAAGTCAAGTCATTTTCGTAAAGACTTGAATCAATATAATGTGATTTAAGTCGTTTTATGACTTAAATCCTGTAGTAAATCCTTTTTATACCTCAAGTCTATATTTTTTATATAAATCATGATGATCGACGAGTTAAGTCAATAAAATGAATTAAATAAAAAATATTACTTAAGTCAAAATAATTGCTCTTAAATCAAGACAATGAGAATTCAATTTAAGTGCCTATTTTTTAAATCTTAATATTAATTTTATGGTACTAAGGATATTTCATACTTATATTACCTATTAATCTATTGTAGATACAGATGACAATAAAACCACTATGTTAAGAATTTAAAACGGTTTATTTTCAGAACACGTACAAACGAATTAAAAACTTAAAACACCTTTTATAGAATAGAGTAGATATATACAGGGAGGCTACTGTTTTTATATACGAACACATAATATGTGCTCAAACTTCTAAACGGTAATAGATTCAAACTCGGTTAAATTTGATAAAAGTTGAAGCTGAAAATGGCAATTTTTTTTTAAATCGCTCTATTTCAAAAACTGGTAACTTTTTCTAAAGCTGTTTTTGAATTTTTTCATAATATTCCAAGAACCGATAAAAGTAAATCCGATATAATTGTTTAAATTAATTATTTATTGCTTAAAATATTTTAATATAAGCATTAAAAGCACAATTGTTATGTAATATAACCGACTTTGTACCTGTCTAAAAGTTTCCGAACACAATGTGTTGTGTCCGGAAACTTCTAGACAGTAATGGATATGTACAAAGTCGGTTAAATTCACAGATCACCTTCCTAGATCTGTGGTTAGTTTGGGTTAGCGTGTTCCAGTATTTTGTAGCAGGACATTAACTTTTAAAATTAAAACTAAAAATAGTTAAATAATTAACACAGCGCCTGACGCTTTTTGGCATAGTCATTAAGGCATTTTAATGTTATTAAATATTCAGAATCTGAAAATGATATTCTGTATTGCTAATATGAAACATCAGAATATAAATATTATTATTTTATACTTTTTAGTGCGGTAAAAGCGTGTTTTTAATTTTTTAAACTACACTCCGCCACAAAAGTATCGCATCACCTATAAAAATGTTGAAAATTCCAACAAATCAGATTTTTTCAAACTACTTTTTGTTTGCATTTCAAGTTTGTTTATTGTACAGTAAATGTTTGCTAAAGTAAACTAAAAATTAGTGTTTTGTATAGCAAAAAAAAATACACAACATGATTGTCGCCTTTTGCTTTTAATCACCAGTCTATTTTGCCTCGTTTAGGAGATAACAGTTTGTGCTTTAAAGCAAATTTAGTTGATATCTTTGACTATGGAGGGTCGTGCTAACAAAAATTTAAATTTACCACAGGAGCAAGTTGTCAAAATAATTTCTCTGGGCGAAGACGGACGGAGTCAAGATACGCCGGTAATGTTGTGGGCGTTAATCAATCAACTGTATCTCGTGTGGTGGATAGATACCGAGAGACTGACGGATACGATAGACGACCAACGCTCGGCCGACCAAACGAATTAACAGTTGTCGATAGAAGATTTTTGCAATTACAGGCCCTACCCCGAAGACATGTGACAGCAACTCAACTTCAACATAATTTAGCCGAGACACGGAATGTACGGGTATCTTCGGAAACTGTTAGACGAGTCTTAAGGCAGTCAGGAATTAGAGCCAGAGTTGCTGCTACAGCCCCTCTACTTACCATGGACCATCGTGTAGCGCGATTAAGATTTGCGAGAGACCATGAAGACTGGAACGTGCACGACTGGGGTAACGTACTCTTCACTGATGAGTCTAGGTTTTGTTTACATACCTCAGATCGAAGAATTTCTGTTTATAGACGAGACGGAGAGCGCTATTCGTAACGACCATCAACAATTTTGGAGGTTGGTCTATTATGCTCTGGGGCGGAATATCTTTAACAGGGCACACGGACTTGGTGTTGATAGATAGGGAATCCTTAGCTGCTGATAGGTATATAAGGGAGATTTTGGAAGAACATGTTATCCCTTATGCCCCATTCATTGGTGATGATTTCCTATTAATGCATGACAATGCCCGCCCTCCCGTAGCACGAATAGTTACTGGGTACCTTCAGGAGGTCAATATCCAGGTCTTACACTGGCCAGCACGTAGTTCAGACCTAAACCCTATAGAACACGTTTGGGACTACCTTTACAGACATGTCAGGACTGGAAACGAGATTGCCGGTAATCTTCAAGACTTGCGAAGGCTCTTAACTGCAGAATGGAATAATTTGGAGGAAGGTTATTTAGAGGCATTAGTCAGAAGCATGCCACAACGTTGCGAAGATGTCACACGTGCAAGAGGAGACAATACACGTTACTAAGTTGGGTTAATTCTTTTGTAACTGTTATTTACTAGGGACTCTTTTTTTATTTCTGTTAATTTTGAAAACAATTCGAATAAAGCCATATTTTTTTTGTTAATTTACGTTTTATAAGGTTAATAAACATATCCGAAAAATTGATTATCGATAATATATAATTAAATTCTTGTCATTTTACATGATATAGTAAAATAGTGGTGATGCGATACTTTTGTGGCGGAGTGTATAATTAGATTTTTTACTTTTTAGTCATAAGTAAAACATAAATTAGGCCGCCCTCCTAAATAGCTCCCTGGATCAGCCCAATAAGAATCAATCATCAAATGACATTGTCATCCAACCTACATACATGTGCAAAATTTCAGCTTAATTGAATATCGAGAAGTGGGTCGAACAAACTTTAGCCCCCCTAAATACGCCCACTAAGACCATAGTATTGCATCGTCATGCATCATCCAACTCACATACGTATTAATATTGCATTGTCACCGGAACTATAAATGCGTACGAAATTTCAAGTCAATCAGACAAGTAGAAGTCAGTCAAAATCAAAATCGACTTCCTAGATTTGTTAGCTACAAATGAAGCTAATAAAAAAAATAAAATGTGTCCTGATACTTTTTGATATGATATTTACTCAAATTTCAATCTATCTATCGATCAGTTCGCACGCGTAACACGATCAATGTTGGCAAACAAAATGAGAACATTATAAATCACCCGTTTTATTCATCTATTTAGACCAGACAATTCTTTAATGTAGCCCCAGATTAACTTAATCTGGGATGTAGCCATCAAGTCAAACGGTTCCGAAAAGCTAACTTTATATATTAGCGCAGCGCTTTTGCTTATTCACTAGCGATAGCCGATAGCGAGTGTCGAGTGCGAAAATTAAAGAAGTTTTTGATCTGCTTCAGCGTGAACACCTGTCAGTTCAAACGAAAGAGCCGCTGTTAAAAATGTATCATAACAAAACATGAAAACATGACTTAAATCTATTCCAAATTACTTAAATAATTCACCGACTGAAGCCTTTTATAAAGACTTAAATCTTTTTTTTTACTTAAATCGTTTCCAGATGACTTAAATCGTATGTACTGATTTAAGTCTTTTATTAATGACTTAAGTTTTTTCTATTCCGGAAAAAATATTTAAGTCACAAATCAATTTGAAAATTACTTAATTTTAAGTCTTAAGTCAGCTTTCGAGAAATGACTTAAAATCAAATGACTTAAGTCATTAAAATGATTTAAATAAAAAAAAAAGGATTTAAGTTTTCTGAGAGCTTGCAACTCTGCTGTCTATGATCGAATATAACAAAGAGGTCAATATAATCAAACAGATCGCCTTTAACAATCAATTTGATCCCAGTCTTATTGATAAGTTAATCAATAAAACAAAAATTAAAAAACTTAGAAGGGAACTCTCGAACGGTCTTGTAGATATTCTTCCAAAAAATATTTCTCCATACCTTTTCTTGACATTCAGACTGGTAATTTAGTTTCAAAAACCATTCGCCATTATGTCAGTAATGCTTTAATTTCGTTCAAAAATAAAAATAAATTAGAAACTTTTTTAAACAATTCAAAGGATAAAATCGAAACTCTTTCAAAAAGTGGGATTTATAAATTGTCTTGCAATTCTTGCGATAGCACATATATAGGTAGAACATGCAGACCCTCAGAGTTCGCATTGGTGAACATTTAAATAGGAACAGCAACTCTGCTTTTGGCGAACACCTACGTGACCATAACCATAGTTTCAGTCCTAACACTAACGTTAAAATCCTTCATAACATCTCAGCTAAAAACTTCAATAGACTGGACTTTCTAGAAGACATCGAGATCAACAGCGAGCTGAATACTAACAACCATTGCCTTAATACTCAAGTTAATCTCAACAGATCTTATATACCTTTACACAGGCGACTTCTTGATTGAAGTACCTCGGTCTACACACCGTCAAATTTTTTCACTTATTAAGTACTTTGTTCTCTCAAAAAATACTTAAAATAACTTTTAATACTTATAAAATAAGAAATTTCAATTGATTTTTACCTAGTTGAGGTAGCTCAGGCCAATCTCTTCTCCTTATTAGTTAAGCTTTTCTTTTCCTTCTTTTCTTTCCATTTTCTTGAGTGGAGTTAGCCTAAGCTAGCCCTTCTCTTAATTAGTTAAGCTTTTTCTGATTCTTCCTCTTTCAACCTTGAGCAGATTTAGCCCAGGCAAATTTCTTCTCTTAATTAGTTAAGTTCTTCCTTCCTTTTCTCTTTCATTTCCTTGAGTAGAATTAGGCTAGGCTAATTTCTTCTCTCAATTAGTTAAGCTTTTCCATTTATTCCTCTTTCGTGGAGTAGAGCTGGCCCAAGCTAATCTCATCTCAAATAATTAAGCTCTTCTAATTTTTACATATCTCATTTCTCCGAGTCGAACTAGGCCAGGCTAAATTCTCCCCCTATTTTCCTTTTTCTTCGAAGGGGGTTAACTTAAATTAATATCCTCTCTCTAGTATTTTACTAGCCACCCACTTAATCAAATATTCCTCCATTCAAACTTACAACCATCTGGTTAACTAATTTAAATCTAAACCTTTCTACTCTATCTATATATATAAAACAAAGTCGTGTTAGTTACACCACTTATAACTCAAGAACGGCTGAACCGATTTCTAACATCTTTGGTTTGTTGGATTTGTCTCTGCCCCGAATAGCAGAATAACTATTAAAATATGGGAAAAGTTCTTGAATAAAATATTATACACAAAATTAGTTATCAATTAGGCTTGGAACTCCGTCACGGCACATATAACAACCAGCAATATCACATCTTCTTTTTTCGCATCTGCGCAAGTCAGCGCGCAAGATATTCCTTGGTAGGAAATCCGTCAAACTGCCGCCAGCGGCGTCGTGTTTTTAGGACTGGTTTATTTTATTGCTATTGGAGTTAAATCGAAACCATAGGCGTGTATTTGTCAAATAATTGACATTGTGAGAGACGAACGTTGCTTATGCCATTGTGTAATGCAAAAAGCCATGGTGTTTAAGCAATGAGAACTTGTACAAACCAGAGATATTCTTCCAAGAAGAATTTCTTTAGATTTCCTGCTCATACAACAAGTTATACATATATTTCATAACCCATTGATATTTGACATTTTATATTACGGCTCTGTTAAAGGAAAATCATACTTATATATATATTTCAAATCCAGCCCTGACTTTTCCTACCCAACTGACATTAGCAAGGTCAAATTTAATTTTTCGCCTGACAGATCGAGTAATATTGCTGGTTGTTATATGTGCCGTGACTCCGTCATCTTCCGCAATTGACAGCTCATGTCACCCACGATTATAGTTTTTTAGTAATATATGATGTCCACTGCAAATCAGTGACATACTGCACATTATAGGATAGAAACTCAACGGAAAATAGTGGGAAAGTAGCATATTCAAATCTAGAAAGATACTGAAATACATAGAAAATACTTGAATCGAAATATAAAAAATTATAGAGAATAAATGACAAGTGTCAAATTGATTGGTATCAATCATTCGTTCGATCAGTCATCCGTACTTCGTGTTGCTTAAACATCGACAGTAAATCAACTATCGGAACAATCGATAGTTTTATAAAGAGCTATCGATAGTCGAAACAATTTTTTCCAAGGCAGGTGATATCATGACGAAGAAAAGAAACCGGCTTAACGATAAAAATTTAGATACTTTTATGATCTTTGATTTGATGGATTTGTCTCCGCCCAGAATAGCAGAATAGCTATTAAAATATTGGAAATGGGAAATATACAGTGTGTTCAAAAACTACGCAACCTATGGGAAATTTCTTTATTATAGGTTTCTCAGAAAATGTTATTCTTTATAAAAGTTGATGCTTGAAAAAAAAAGTAATTTTTACAATGCTAAATTAAGGATAAGTTATACAGGGTCCTTAAAAAACACAAACAATAAGATTTAAAAAAAAATTGGTATATCGGAAAACCTTTTGCAGAAAAAAAAAGTTCCTATTAAGTTGTTGCTGAAAAAATTAAGAACAAAACTAAGAAAAAGAGGGGTTTTTCGACATTTTTTCAATAATGGTCATGAATTTTCTCCGCATCAGTGCACATTTGGAAAAAAATGGTATTTGACTTTTATTGTAGCCTTAATAGGAACTTTATTTTTTCTGCAGAAGGTTTTTCCGATATTCCCAAATTTTTGTTTTTTAACCTTAATTTTTGTATTTTTAAGTACCGTTTATAACTTATCCTTAATTTAGCATTGTCATAATTAGTTTTTTTTTCAGGCATCAACTTTTATCAAGAATTTCATTTTCTGAGAAACTAATAATAAAGAAATCTCCCATATGTTGCATACTTTTTTGGACACACTATATAAAGCATGATCGGGTTAGTTACACCAAGAACGACTGAACCGATTTTTATGATCTTTGATTTGTTGGATTTGTCTCAGCCTTAAAACGGAAATCGGATATATTAAAAAAGTCGGATTAGTTAAACCAATTATAACGCAAGAACGGCTGAACCGATTTTTATGATCTTTGATTTGTTACATTTGTCTCCACCCCGAATAGCAGAATAACTATCAAAATATCAGAAAAATTATGCAGAAAATTAGTTTTTAAATAAACTAAGTTTGGAACTCCGCCATCTTCCGCAATTGACAGCTCACGTCACGCATGCTTATAGCTTTTTGTAATAATTGATGTCCACTGCAAGTCAGTGACATACTACACATTATAGAATAGAAATTCAACGGAAAATACTGAAATAAATAGAAAATACCTGAATCGAAATGTAAACAAAAATATAGAGAATTAATGATGACTGTTAAATGGATTGGTCTCAATCATTCCAGATCTGATCATCTACTTTTATTGAAATTTTATTTTCTTTATATATATTATCCTAATAAACTATTGAACTTAAAATCCTAAATTAAGTTTAGCTAAAAGTTAACAACACATTTATTGACTGTTAGGCGGTACGAAGTTCGCCGGGTCAGCTAGTTATTAATAAATCTAGTTTGTATCAAACAAATCAATTTGTAGGGTCTAGTCTGGCACAGTGATATTTCTTCTATAATCTAAGTTAAAAAATTTTGTAAAATTAGTTACTCAACACGTTTCCTCTCTCTTACATTACCAATTTTTTAAATTTAAAACTGCCTCCAATTTTTAACGTATTTCCTTTTGCGTCTGCGGTCTTCGGTTTACTTGTCAAGCTTGTCGACAGAGACATGTTTGTCATTCCATCAAAGCGTGGTTCCCACGTCTGTCTTTAATTTGTTAAATGTTTCAATTATGTGAACTTTTCTTATAATGTAGAGTTTTGATGTGACCGTTGTCGTTTTGATGTAGTTTGTGCCTCTTGTTGATATGTTCTTTTGTTCCAACTGACAAGTGAGTGAAAAAACTTCCACCATTTTCTTTTCCTTCTGCTTAAAATTACATAAAAAATAAACTCATCTTTCTCAAATTTACAGTTTTAATTACCATTTTTTATCTTAATACATTCAGAACTCAAAAAAGTCAAACTTAAAATTCAATTTCATTTTTATTTTGCCATAGGTCATAGGTCATTGACATTTGCAACTTTACTTTGTTCAACCCTAAAAATTTTACAGCCTATGCTGGTTTCCACTAATGGGTGGTTCTTTTACTCACTTTGCAGGTAACACTGATGATGGCTAAGGCCGAAAGCGCTCTGTTACGCTGGAATACAAAAGTTTTCATTTAGTACATTAAAGTAAGAAGCTTGTCAGTTTGAAACAATCCATTTTTAAGAATATTCCAGTTGACATTGGAAATTGTAAGAGCAGTGGGTTTATTTTTTCCTAATGTTTTATTTAAATTAAAAACAACAAATTATTTAAATTCAATTTGTTCGCAAAATTATATTAAACCATGTTCTAAGCCCACTTTAACCTAAATTAAAGGAATTTAAAATAGTAAAATTATCATCCCAAGTGAAAACTCCATCTCTTTTTATCTCAATCCACACAATGAAAAAAAAAGTTTAAGGAAAGGCTTAAAACACCCCAGCATGCAACAATGGAAAAAATTATTTATTTCGTTGTGTCAAACTGACTATAACAAGATTCTCGTTTTCCAAATTAAAATTAAAAGGATATTTGGGATTCTCTAAAAAAAACACGATACACATATAACGGTATGCTGATTTCTATATAGACTCGTTTATGACCTGCCCGCGCATCTACGTCATTTGGCAGCAAATGCCTCTGTTTGACCCTGTCATAGTTTATTTACTTAAGTGAATTTGTAGATTTGTGTTGTGTTTTTAGACATTTAGTGTAATTGTGTATGCACTAAGATTATTTAAAATAAAAGTATAATCATGCCGAACTGTGCCATGGCTACGTGTAAAAACAATAATAGGACCACCAAAGGGAGTGACAAATATTTTCAGTTTCCAAAACATAACGACTTATTAAAGCAGTGGCAGCGTGTTTGTCGAAGAGAAAATAGAATGAACTCATCGAAATGAAGAAGGAGGCATAACGTCAAATGATTTTGTACAACCCGCATATTTAGAACAAGAAATTAATAAAGAAATTTTAAGTATCATGGAGAACTTTGAAATAAGAGAAAAAGTAAGTTTGGAAGCTTTACGTTATGTAACTGAATATGTGGCGCACATATTTAAAGATAAGTATCCCTCTCTGAGAATACCTACAAAAACACTGGTGTGATGCTACGGCGCGCGGCGGATCGTGACTAATTTTAATTAATTTATCTATTAAATTAATTCATAGTTTTATCAAGAAAAAGTAAATTAAATTTGGTTCTAATTCGCCGATGAACATAAACAAGTCAACTGCACTTCGAACTAGATAGCAGTAGGAAAAATAAAATAAAATAATCCCTAATAAAATAATTCTAATAATGGCCAGGTTAAATCTCATCCGTCCGCCTTTCTAATGCGTAATAGAAGAAACCACCTGTAAAGTTCTTGACAAATATTGCGCATTTCGCCAGAAATCCGGGTCCTTGCCCCAAAAATCTGGCAATGGCCGGCTCCAAAATCAGCCAATAGAAAGCGAAATTCTGGAATGTGGAACACCTGCTATTTTAACAAACAATTTTAATTGCCTATTTAGAAAATGCCGTTGCAATTAAAAACTAAAAACGAAATGGACCAATCATGTAAACAGTGATAATGAAAGTTTAATTAACCGAACTATCAAAGGGCGGCATAATAAAAAGGAGATTGGAATTTAAAAACATGTAAAACTATCGCTGCCCATTAAAATTTGTGGCCACGAAACACCTATGGAGCATCTGTGAAATTCCAGATTTTTCGACGCGAAAACAAGCCTTGACAGAAGGTATAGAACGGAAAATATCCTGGAGAATAGTCAGTCAGAAAAATAGTCTTCACGTGCGAAAGTAGATAGTCAGAAATCAAAAACAGTTTTTCTGGCGAGCTACCATGTCCAAAAACCAAAAACAGACCGAAATTAATTCTTAAAACGCGAGTATTAGTGCCGAGTTCATTAAAGATGTAGTTTGATGCTATGTCTATACGGGGTAGGAGAAATAGTGCTAGCCCATTAAAACTCCAAAAATTGAAGACTGGATTAACCATCTGTGTTTCAAGTAATAAGAGGATTTTAGTATCAGATCTACTACAGGCATAGAATCGTAGGTCCCGACGTATACATTAAGGACTAGAAAGTAAGTGGTAGTATTAATTAGCTTTAAGCATGTGTAACTAGCGAAAAGTATAAATGTGCTCTAGAAATTTAATGGTAATTGTGAGAATAAATTTTTGATTTCGAATATCATTAAAAAGGACTAAGGATTAGTGAAAATTGCATTTCATTTTCTCGTAGTTTTACGGTATCGCTACAAAATGAGATTTGTAATTATAGAAAAATACATTGGAACGTTATGCTCTGATTTGGGTTGCCATTAAAGGTAACTACGTGTTATAGGAATTAGACTTTTATTTTTGCGTATTTAATGCCTGAATATTGATTTAAAATTTCTTTAAGTGTTAAGGAAATAAAGGAATGTTACGCCTAAGTTAGGTTAACTATGTTGGGGTTTGGAACCTTCGGCAACATGTACTAAAACGGAGTTTTATCCGCAATACCGAAACAGAATTATTGCACTCGACGCGCGTTACGCTAGCCATGTTAGCGTCATCAGGAGATGATTAAAACTAAATTTAAAACTCTGCCTAACTCGCTTTTATACTAAATGTTTGCTTAAACAAGCGGAACCAAAGGAACCAATCCTGGAATCCCACTAGTCACGCTTGATCAACCAATACAATGGACTATACGGAATAGGCCCTCTATCTCTATTTAAACTATTCTTACATTTAATAATTTCCATACTTTCATATGCGTCTAATAATCTCCTATCAGTTATATTATGAATTAATTTTAAATTTTTAATTGTTATTCCATGATTGTTATCAAAAGCATGCTCGGCAACACTTGATTTTTCTGTTCTACCATACTTTATAGTAGAGTCAATTTGTGCCGAAAATCGGGGTATTAAAGAAATTTGGAATAAAAAGTTAAAATTTGGTGAAGTTGAAGTTTAAATGGTATTGAACATGATTCAGTCGAGTCCCGCGACGTCCCGGCTGGGGAAATGCCGCCATCTTGAGTTGTAATCTGCCATATTTAATTTACGTAGGCAGACTTTTTTTCTTTCCCATTTGGTTTCTGAATAATATTTTGTACACTGTTTTTTATGTAATAACTCTAAGATATTACCTTTTTATTTTCCTGACAGTAAATTACTTAGAAATGGCGAACTTTTAGCGATTTATACAAATTTATACAAATCTTTTTAAAAAACAGAGGAAAATTCTAGAAATAAATACCTTATAATTCTAAGATATTATTAAATATTTTTAATCTACCTATACTATATGATAATTAGAGCATTTTGGCAACGCTGATGGATCAAGAAGGAATTATAAAAGTTACAGGGCAGTCCTTTACTAATCCAACGTTACAGCTAAAAGGCAAGGTAGTCAATCTTGCTTCTCTATCTACCACCATAAAGGTTGGCGAACGGTCGGTAAAGGTCAACCCACTTATTCTTTTTCACCGTATAATTTATGTGGTGAAAGATGACCGTCAATTATTAGGAATGTTTGCACTATGAGCTTGCACCCTATCCACCAGCATTATTTAGGCATGGTCTTATGCGGAAGGCAACAAAGTGAACACTCATCAATATTATTTCAAAAATTTGTTCTCCCGGTGAACTTCTCCCAGATAATCATTTCTACAAATTGGATGGAGATCTGCTGCATCGAGTTGCATGGCCAAGTATTGATACTGCAATGTATATTGAAGTATGCAAGAGATATGTCAGCTACGTCATGACAACGTACGGACTTAACACTATCGTAGTGTTCGACAGATATGACAGCGGCCCCACAACAAAGGATGCAGAACATCAGAGAAGAGGAAACACATCTACAAGAGACTACAAAATTGACAGTTCTAATCCGGTAAGGGTGCGAGGGAAGTAATTTTGAATAATCCAAGAAATAAATCCGCCTTCGTTTTCCTTTTTAAAACTTATTTGGAGGCTGAAGGTCTAGGTGTTTTGCAAGCGATCGCAGATGCAGACTGCAGCATTATTAGGGCGGCATTATCAAAATCACTGGAGGGTTGCAAAGCCGTAGTAGTTGGTCAAGACACGGATCTTCTCGTCTTGATTATTGGGCTTTCACCTGTTGATTCCAGCATTTTTATGTTGATGATGGGAGCGCCAGGAAATCCACGTAAAATATTCAGCGGAAAAACCTTGGCATCAGATCTTGCCGACCTCTGCGAGGTAACACTTTTTCTTCATGCGATGACTGGACGTGATACAACGTCAGCTTTGTTTGAAATAGGAAAGAATCGTGCCCTTAAAACTTTAAACACAAAAGAAGAAAATCGAAAAAGTTACTGTTTTTGAAAAAGAAAATGCTGTGGAAGCTGGCGAAGAGTTTTTGGTAGAGTTATATGAGAGAGTCTAGATCAGACTGTCTAAATAAATGTAGATTTAAAAAATACGTCTCATCAGTGGCAAAGCAGACTATACAAGGCAAGTTGGATCTAGTTACTCTGCCACCCACCACAGTGGCAGCTAAGTATAATTTCTATCGGGTTTATCACCAGGTTCAACAGTGGTGTGGTGTGGATCTTGACCCCAGTGATTGGGGCTGGACATTCGTTGATGGTGTTTTGCAGCCAGTAGTGACTCTAATAAACGCAGCTCCTTCTCACCTAGTGAAGCTTATATCTTGCACTTGCAAGGGGGACCGTAGTAACAAGTGCGAGTGTCGCCGATCACGCCTCACTTGTAGCACGATGTGTGGAATCTGTGTAAGTGAAAACTGTTTTAACAAGGCTGAACTAATAAAGGGAACTGATGTCGATAAGGCAATTGAGGTTGACGACTTAAGGGAAGAAGGTCCCACAAACACTAAATGCAATAGGTATATTTTTGCAGCACCCTTTATATAAAATTAATACCTACTTCACTTTCTATAGTTAAGAAACGGCATCCGGAACAACAGACAACCTCCAGAATAGTACAGATTACGAGATACCTTGAATAAGCGTAAGTTAATTTGCGATGCTACAAGTTTTTGTTCGTGAGATTTGTTCAAGTTAATATGTTTCATGTAGGATCAAGAAAGTAGATGACATAGGTAACCGTAATCGTCAGCAGCATATCGAACGAGGAGTCAGATCCAGGAGCTTAAGTTAAAATGAATCGCTTAAATTTTGTAACATATCATAGTAAAAAATTTCGACAGTTTTTTGTTAGGTTTTAAAAATTATTTTTCTGAAAAACCTAAATAATCTCATTATTATTCATTAACGTGGTAATATCCCAAAAATAGGTCAACAAATTTATAATATTTTGGGTATTCATGCTACATAGTGAAGGGAAAATCGGATGATCTTTAGAATCGAATATCTTGCATTCGAATACTTTTGAGAATCGAATGATTATTCGAATACAAAGAATCGAATTATTTGGATTAGTCGCGATAACCCAAATGTTTCAATTGATTCAACCTCTCGAGATTTCGAGTGACTTCGAAGTCTCGTTCTCGAATTCAAATTTACAAATTGTCTGACTCTGGATTGTTTCATCTTGAAGTCTTCATTCTTGATATATTTAAGCATAAGAGCAAAATCTTTTACAAAGATTAGCAAAAGCATTCACGATTAAAAAATTAAATATTGGTTAAAAGTTGTTTTGTTTAGATATTATGTAAAAGTTTATTAAAGATTTACTAAAGTCATTACTTTTTAATAATTTAAATTTGAATTCCCAAAACTCCTTATCTTCTGCATATTGCAAAAATATGTATGTCAGATCTGCCGATTACCGCATTTAAAATTAATAATATGTTTACTACAGAAGAAAAATATTCAACAATTAAAAAACTACCACAGTAATTGTTTAATTAATAGTTTTACTCTATTTTATACTTTTTACAGTATAGCGTTTTCGATTATTGTTCACCATAATACAAAACAAAGCCCGCTATTATTTGTTGCTCAGACGGCAGACTAGCATAATCGAACAAGTTATATTATAATCGCATTTGACGCGAATTGTGCCGATTCATATTTCGTTTCGATTCAACCAGCATTCGAGGGACGATTAATTCTTTGTTAACGCATTAGAATATTTCTGGTATTCGAATTCTTCGTTGAGAATCGAATGCATTCGAATGCAAGCCAGAATCGAATACTTCGATTATTTGTATTCGAATAGTCCCTTCACTAATGCTACACATGCTATTTTTAGACAGGTTGCCGGCTTCCGATTGGACAATTTGTCGGTGCTGGCGGACGGGCGGATAAAGAATGCACTTTATTTGGGTATTTTTGGTCAGTCAATTAGTTCCGTATTCGGTTGTTAGTTGCGTTTGCCGTTTTTCGGATTTATATAATTAACAACAGATGGTCAAGCGACAAAGGATGCTGTTAATTCTGTTGGTCGTGTTTGTTGTTAATTATTAAAAATTAAGTTGATAATTATTAGATATTAAAATATTTTATATATTTTTATTTAAAACGAAATAACTATATACTTATTACAATTACATAATTAGAAATTTTAATTGAATTCTTTATTTCATTTAATGTAAATAACATTCATCGTCATGTTTATGTTTTTTATTCGTTTTTCCCATTCGCCTTATTCTTGAATATAGATATAGATATATTGGTCACCCCCACGACCTTTTTATTTTTTAACGATTTTAATGACTTTTGGGCGAAAATTGGGCGTGGCACCTCCGGTGGCCCCTGCGGCGGGCCGCCCCTTATTCAACGCCCTTAGACCCACGACACACTACTGTAATTTTCGTAAATTTAAATAGAACCAATATGTTTTACATTCATTCAATGCTGTCAATGTACTTTTTTATTTTTAGTAAAATATTGGTGGGCGCGTCCACGCCTTATCCTCCCCCTGGAGATGACGCCCATGACAAGCATAATCATTTAGGTAAAAAATTTACACTTTTGAAATTCCCAAGAGAAATCTAAATCGAAAATTTTTAATTAGAACTCAAAAGAAAGCGATTAAATAACTGTTTACTGGAAACAAATATGACGGTTTTTAAATTAACATGGTGGCGTTTCCCCATCCAGGATATCATGGGACTCGATAAAACCATGCTCAGAACTGTTTAAACTATTACTAAACCAAGTTTCAACTTTTTATTCTGAATTTCTGTATTAAAACACAATTTGACTGTACTATTAAATGAGCCATGTGTTCCTTGAATCTCGTTTGTATAGATCTTCTAGTTTGCCCAACATATTTTTGGTTACAATCCATGCATCCAATTTCATATATTCCACTTCTTTCTAATATTTCAATTTTGTCCTTTGGGCCACCTAATAATTTCTTAATGTTGAACTGAGTTTGGTATACGAATTTTAAACCTACTTCCTTAAAGACTTTTTGAAGTCCTCTAGTATACTGAGGATTATATGGTATCGAGACATATTTTGTATTTTCATTCTGATTAACGAAAGAAGTGGAATCACGAATGGTCTTTCTAAACAAATGCCTATTAACTACTCCATTTATTAAGTTAGTATTGAAACCATTAACTTTCGCTATATTCTTAATTGTCTCCTTTTCATTATTAAATCTTTCTCTGCTGAGAGGAAAGTTAACCATACGGTGTACCAAAAAATGTAAGCTGGCCAATTTGTGTTGGTCGCAGTGGAAAGAGTCATTAGGAATATATCGGTTATTGGCAGTACTTTTTCTATAAATATCAAATTCTAGTGTGTTATTATCGTTCCTAATCACTAAAGTATCCAAAAATGGAAGTTTGCCATTGTTCTCGACTTCATAAGTAAATTTAACGGTGGGGAAGCGGTTATTTAGTTTGGTTACAAAATCTTCGATATTAGCGGTTTTTGTGTCGAAAATCGCGAAAATGTCATCCACATACCTGTGACAAAGGACTTTTCTTACCAAGATTATGTAGTTATAATGGGTGGATCCATCGACTTTAAAAACTCAAGGAATTTGTTGAATCATTTTAAAAAATTTACTTATACAAATTTGTTGATATGTTCTGTGCCATTTGTGGAACAGAGTCAATTCGTTTATTTATAAATTTAATAGTAAACTAAGTCAATTTGTTTTTAGGATAAGTAAATGTGTTCAAGGTATGTTTTGTTTTTTGGACAATTCAAAACACGGTGTCAAATTAGATGTTAATGGTATATGTGCCCATATTGTTGGCATATTAAGTTGTAAGGTTAAAGTAAAGTCAAATCTCGTATTTGTTAAAACTGATATTTTATACAGCTCTTCCTCAAATTTCTCAACTAAAGAATCTCATGTACAACCTGAAAATGGTGTAAGTCTGGGGCAGAAATTGCTTGTTACTGACATTGCTCCCGACTCTAACAATGAGAGTAATTATTTATAGCTTCACCTCCAACTAAGGAGGTTTTTAACAAAAATAATGACAGTAGGAGTACGTTATCTGTGTTACTTCTTAATATTCAGTCCTTAAGAGGTAAGTGTGACAATTTACATGTATTTTTGGATCATTGTAATTTTCCTGATTACTGAACATTGGTTGAGACCCGGTGAGTGTTTCTCTGTAGCGAAATATACACCGGTCTATGTTTTTGTAGGGAGAATTCATTGCATGGTGGCACACTGATTTTGACTAGAAGATTAAATCCTAAATACAGATTTGTAATCGTAGATAAGTTTAATGATATACTGAAGGAGTGTTCATTTGAGATTTCAGCCTGTTATTGTAAGAAAAACAATTTGTATATTCTTTGTATTTATCGTTCCCCTTCATCACATGTAAAAGAATGTTTTGATAAGCTTGACATTGCTTTATCTGGAATTTCATCTGGGTCAAGCATATTACTTTTTGGTAATTTAGCATTAATTTTAGTGATGGAAACTCTGTAAATACCAGAATGCTTTCTAATTTACTTGTGTCTTACGGGCTAAATATGCATGTCGAATCATCGATTCGTATAAGTAAACATACATCAAGTACTCTTGACTATATATGTTCCAATTTTGATAATGTGTCCTGTTGTGAGTGCAAGTCTCTCTGATCACGAGGCGGTTGGCTGTACATTCACGGGTTTGACTGAGAGACAAACAGAGCGTAAACGGGGTAGGATCTTTAGCACATCTGCCTTTGATAAGTTTAGTCAACTTGGTCCTGGTGTGAACTGGTTAGGTGTGCGTCTGTCCCCGGAACCAATTACTTCGTTTCATTCCATCTTGCTTAATGTCTTCGACTGAGCCTTTCCATTGCGTTGGATTAAACACAAACCCAAGAAGCATACACCGTGGCTTACTCAAGGCTTAACGCTGTCTGGAGCTAATCTGCGTGCGCTCAACTATATGAAGAAATTCTGTTGCAATGATTACATTGTTGCATACTGTAATAGATACCGCAGAATATATCGGAAACTTATAAAGACTGCTAAGGAGCTTTACTATCAAAGCAGACTTACAAGAGCTAATAACAAGCAGAGGGAGAGCTGGTCTATAATTAATGAACTGCGTGCTAAATCGGGGCACAACAGCGAAAATGTCTACATTGATCCCAACACACTAAACAGCTTTTATCGCACTATAGCTGAGAGCTTGACTCAGAAACTGCCTCCATCGGATGACCCTCTCTCTTACATGACAAATGTGTCTGTGCCACAATCATTCGGTTTCCTCCCCACTCATGCTGCAGAAGTTAGAGATGCTCTTCTGGGAATTAAGAACAAGAAATCCTGCGGAGAGGATGGAATCTCGGCCGAAGTGCTTTTGAGGTTGCCAGACAATGCTTTGGAGGCCTTAGAATGGACAATAAATGACTCCTGGTCCAAAGGAGTGTTTCCTGCTTGTTTGAGTTCTGCGATAGTTATACCATTGCATAAGGGTGGAGACTTGGAAGAACCATCAAACTATCGCCCCATTTCCCTTTTATCCACCCTGGCAAAGACCATTGAAAAGATTGTAAAGGTAAAAATGTCGAATTACCTTAGGTCACGTGCCCTACTTTCTTCGGATCAATTTGGATTCCAGAGCTCAAAAGGAATCCACGATGCCATCTTCAGCTTTCTGGAGAGAGTATATACCTATATGAATCAGGGACAGGCAGTGTTTTGTGACCTTTCCAAGGCGTTTGACTGCATCGACCATCGGATACTGCTCATGAAGCTTGAAAAATATGGATTTAAGGGCCCTAGTCTTGCTTGATTCCGATCGTGCCTTGGAGGTCGTAGTCAGTCAGTGGTTACATGTGACCAGAAGTCGTCATCTTTGAGTGTTATCTGCGGCGTTCCACAGGGATCAGTTTTGGGACCCCTTCTATTTCTGATATATATGTCAACGATTTGGTTCAAATTAACATTTCGGGAGAATTTACGCTTTTCGCTGACGATACCTCTGTTGTGTGGCATAACGATAATCCCGAACAGCTGAAAAAGAGTTTAGCTGCGGACCTTCTTGCAATCAAAAAGTGGTGCGACTCAAACCGTCTTACATTCAACGCCAGACAGACAAACGTGATGGGATTCAGGTGCGACATGCGGGGGTTGCGACTGGAAAGTGATCCATTAAGGGAGGAGGGAGTGACAAAATTCTTGGGACTGTCCATTGATAGCAATCTTCGTTTTGCGAAGCACATTATGGTGTTGAGTAGAAGGCTGTCTTCAGGGTGCTTTGCTATAAGGTCAATCAGGGAAGAACTTGGACAGGCAACAGCTCAAGCGGTGTACTGTATTATTTGAATCGCATCTCAGATATGGAATTCCTTTCTGGGGTGTAAGCAGCCAATATCTGCTGAATATACTGTTCGTTTTGCAAATAAAGGCCATTCGTTTCATCGCTGGCTTAAATCAGAGAGAATCATGTAAGCCTTGCTTTATATCACTGAAGATTCTCACACTTACTTCTCTGTTCATTCTGGAGACAACATCTTTGGTCTACAAAAATCAACCATCTACAAGTACCCGGGATAGCGAGGCCCGCCACCAAACTCGCCAGGATTCAAACCTTCCTCCCCCCTTCCTCGACCGACTGAGGAACTGGCCAAAAGGTCTTTGATATATGAAGGCAAAAACATATTTAACCATCTGCCAGTTCATACTAGGGCTAATAATTCAATTAGACTTTTTAGAAAATCCGTAAAGGAACTTCTTTTGTGTAAGGCATATTATGATAGAGCGGGTTTTACACAGATAGATTGTTGTGATATTTTAATGTTGGCTGCGTGTTATTTATACATATTTACTGGTATTAATTAGGGTATTTTATTATGAAGATGACTGAAATAGAAGACAAAATACATGTGAATAGTTCTAATAGTATACTGACCAATTTTTATTTTTTATTTTTTGTTTGTTTGTTGTATTGTTTTTCAAGTATATGTAGACTCAATTTTTTGTTTTTTAAATTTTTACTTATTAGGAGCCTATTTGCTACTGCTCTGTAATTTTAACCTGTATGATTGAATATATATAAGTATAGTTGTAGCACGCTTTGTCAATGGAAACTACTTTCTTGAACAATAAAGCACTAAAAAAAAACAAGATCTAGAGAATTATAAGAATGTTATCGCTTAATTTGGGTTGCCATCGAACAGAATTAAAGTTTTAGCAAATTGATTTTTATCTTCTCACGGATTTAATGTCAGTGCAATATATATTTTTTTATTTTTAGAGAACGAAAATAGATACAGCAAGTTACAAGTTAAATAGTTATACAACTTACATCTGATTAATGTGTCACAGCTTATATTTTGGCGAACTTTTGAAGCAATTTGGTAATAACAAAAATTCCGGTATTTATTTGGGTCAACCACAGGTTTAATGAAAGAAATGCTCCCTTTTTAATTGTTTGCTCCCTTTAAATTTAAAAAATCTCAAAGATTAAGTTGAAAAGAAAGTGGACTGACCAAGTAATTATTTTTTTTACTAAATTGTTATAATTAAATCAAAGTGCAGAAAAGTAGTATGCCAGTACTGACTACTAGCAGGAAGAAGAGGGTAGTAGCCCATGCTGTTTAGATAAGTTATTTTCATCGAAATAGGGCGTCAGCACACTGTTACTACGAACCTGGAAAATGAACCGGAGTTGAAGAAAATGATGAAAATATAGTAAGTACACAAAAGGGTGAAATCGGGGTTCATTACACTGCATGCGTCCAATTAGCCTGACGGGCTTGAAGTCATTTCAAAAGGTTCTCTTCTGTGCCTAAATAACGATTTGGGAGCTAGCTCAGAAAATGAACACAGAATTTCATAGAATGCATTGCAGTTGTTTAAGCAAAGAGAACTTTTTTTGCTGAAATTAGCTGAAAAAACAAAAGCCTGCTTACCTGCCATTCGAGATGATTAAGTGTTTATGCAGAACGAGAATTTATATTAGATTATGAGGCCTAAACAAAAAAATCAGCTTTAATAACTGCCAAAGAAAATTGGATAAAAAATGTGAAAATTATCATATTACAAGAAATAATTTGTTAGTTATGCATGTATAGCTAGCATAGTCACTCCCGTGAATACACCACTGCGCACTGCATGGTATTTTATTTTAAGTGAAATTGCCCAGGAAAATTCATAATAAATTAATTAAATTATATACGGTATACCAAGGGTCAGTAAGTTTCCCAATATATGAAAATAACTATAATATGTAGGTATCTAATGTAAAATGTAAACTTAAAAATGTAGAAGTAGGTATTTATGTTCTTTATTTCTCTTGGTGTAATTAAAAAATTAACAAATCAAATTATGAAAATTTACTCTATTAAACTAATTTAATATAGGTACACCGTTGAGGTAATCCTAAAATTATTTAGTTCATAAATATTGAAATAATAATGTAGATAACCATTTATACAGTTAAATTATTTTCTAGAGTAAAAGTATGTATTGTTGGGGAAACACTCCAACAAGTGTATTACCTTGTCATTTGTCACCGGATAGTTTGGTGATAACACCCTGTATGACTGATCCACGAATGGATTTATTTAACCCCAGGCAAACAGAAATTTGTATATTGTAACAAGCAAATTTTGGAGAGGCGACGGGCGACGTTCGAATAGGCGAGGACGTGACAACCCTGGAAAACGGATGGCGCAGCAGTAGAATCGAATCGGTGTTATATAATACAGAGTATATAGATAGATTAGAAATAAGGCGTAGATATAGTTATTTGTACGATAGCAGAGTCGACTCAGGGCGTTATGTAATTATGATAACTGTACTGGCGAAGGTGTATTGGCGCAATAAAACGTGTTACTAAAAAATAATCGTTTACAATATTTAAATCAGCATATGTCAGTTCTTTAATACCACTTAGTCCAAACCTGGATGGTCGATTCCATCAAATAAAGCTAAATGTCATTTTGCCATTTCAATTGGGTCTAAGCGTTTTCAATTTAATATATCCCTGTCTCCGTCAGTATTCAGCAAACAGCACATGTCAAAGAAAGATAGAAACCCACGAGTTCTTTCGCGCCAATCGCCACTCTCAGCCGACTTTTAGCTTGCCTCCAGGAGCTCGCTGCTCGTTAGAAGAAGAAGTTAGTGCAATTTTAACGTTTACTCAAGCAAGAACAAAAATTCTCGTTCTCCTCTTCACGCCAAAAGGTCTCATCCCTTTAGGCAAATTCTCCATTTGTATGAACAAATATTAGAGAATATTTAGCGTACCTCTGTTATTTTTGTCCACATTGGACAAAAACCTCGTTTTTGCGTTTAAAAACGCCATTCCTGTAGTTGAAGAAAAGCAGTAAAAATGGCAGTACCGCCGAATTTGTAGTTCAAATCGTGCCTGTAAGATTCAAGTTAAGGAGTTGAATTCAGATCCCTGCCTGATTGGAGGGAAGTAGAGAGAAGCATACATCAAGGTATTTCGAAGAGTGAAAGGATGTTGAAATTTTACATTTTAAATTAATAAATCAAGACTTTTTGCTAGATATTAATAGTTAAAAACCTTTTGTAATATTAGTTGTATGTGTGAATGAACGAATGCTTGGAATAAATATAGACAATGCTTTATTTATATTTATAATATTCAAATGCAATTTACACCTGCATTATTAAATTAAATCAAAGCGAATACATATTTCAGTTCATTCTATAGATATCACATCACTACCCTATAGTAATACAGTTCATTAAAAGTGGTTAATTAATAATTAAGATACCACCCCCTTCTTTAGATCTGGCAACATGGCGAACGATAAGGACGCTGAAAATTTGCTGCATAAAAAAGTTGATAATTTTTGTTTTCACTGCGATAAAAAAGTAGTTGCAAGTGTAAAGTGCAAAAAGTGTGACCATCTCTTCCATCCAGCGTGCTTGCAGCAAGCAAGCGCCGCTTGCAGAGATGCAACGGTTGACGAGTCTTCTAACCTCAAACCTGACGATCTTGAAGAATCAAATGAATTGGTGGAAATACGAGGAATGTTCCAAGAGCTAAGCCGTAAATATATCTCCCTAGAGCTTAAGTATCAAGCTTTGAGGGAAAAAGCTGAAAAGCTGGAGGAAAACATCCCCGTTGGCAAGAAGGTACAAAGTCCAAAATCCTCAAATCTCCAAAATTCCCAAGATTTCCGTTAAACAACCGGCAACATCGGGAACTCGTACCCGACAGAAATCAGCTGTTTCTGCAGTTGCCAGCGCCGCCACCGCCAAACGGCGATCGAATCGGTCAGAATCAGCTGATATTGACATTTCTGTTATGGAATGGAAATCAAAAGAGAACGGAAAATATGACGTCTCCGAAGACATTGTTTTCATCGAAAATCAAGACAAAATTTCCTCGGAAACAGTAAATATTCCAAAAAAGGTTGAAAGCCAAAATGTTCAGGTAAACCCAGAGGAAACCCAAGAATCAGATTGGCAGGTAGTCAAGAGAAAACCTAAATCCAAGTGCCCTGAGCCAATGAAGGGAATCAAAGAAAATGTCACAGAACTAGCTGTTGCATCCCCCAAGACCCAGGCTTGGTTCTGAACTAAACACTGTGGCTGATAAAATCCTGGATTATCTGAAAGGTAATGGACTGGAAAATTGCGTATGTTTCAAAATGAAAACAAAAAATGACAAGTGGAGAAGTTCATTTAAATTAGCGGCTTCTGCCAGAAAAAAAAGGAAATCATGTCACCCGAGCTATGGCCTAGTGGTATTATTGTGAACCATTTTCTAAATCTACAGAGACGCCGAACCACAAGGGGAGGTGTGATCCAAGCAACCAACACGAAGTAAGTCAAGAGTTCCACATTACCCACCATAATGTTCAATCCATTGGAAATAGCCTTGACCAACTTCAGTTGCTTGTGAATGAGCATAAGTGTGTTGCATTGGCCGTTACAGAGCACTGGAAAACTGAGGAACAATTGAAATGCTACAACTTGTTGAACTATGAATTGGCATCGTGTTACTGTCGATAAGAAAATCTACATGGTGGTTCTGCTGTGTATGCTCGTATTGGAACAACTTGGAAAGTAAGGTCAGATTTAATTGAGTACTCTGAAAATTTTAATTTTGAATGTGTGGCTATAGAAATTTGTATAAATGATTTTCGGGTAGTGGTGCTGTCTGTGTACAGGACCCCTACTTCAGATGTTAATGTTTTTTTGTCAAAAATTGAAATTATTTTAAATAAGCTTGTGGCTGAAAATGTCTTATTGTTTTTGGCAGGTGATTTTAATATTGATATAATGCATAGTAATCTTGACTCAGCAAATTTCTTATCTCTTTTGGCTTCTTTTAATGTTTTTCCCAGTATTTTTGAATTTACCAGAATAGCGGGTTCGTCAAAATCCTGCATTGATAATATTTTTTCAAATTGTAATTCTGTTACAGCTAGGATTTTGCACACACATCAATCTGATCACACTGGTCAGAAGTTGACTTTTAATGTTCCTGGAATAACACCACATAATAATAGGTTTGTTCCAACCGACTTGAAAACCGTACGAGGGACCGTTATTTCTAGTTGTCAATTTCACTTTTGAAGGCGATGAATAACCTGTCATGTTGACAAACGAATTATACAACTGGAAATTACCGTCGCATGTACGGTTTTCATAATTAGTTGGAACAGAGCTATTATCAATTGTAGAGTCTTTAAGAATGGCGGTAAGCAATGGTTCACTCAGCTACTTTCTGCGGAATCTTGGCAGACTGTTTTTGATGCAGAGGAGTTTGATGTTGACTGTCAATGGGGGAGATTTATGAGGGTGTTTCTTTTTGCTTTTAATTGTTGCTTTCCAGTTAAAATATGCGTCCCCGGGGCAAAGGACAAAAACTACTATAACTCGCCAATGGTTATAGAATGTAAGCGGGAACTGGATGTCCTCTTGGTGTTGAGTAGAGCTGATGAGAGGTACAAGAGTGCATATAATAAATGTAAGTGTAAATACAATAATATTTTACAAGAATCTAAAAAAGAATATTATGCCAACAAAATGCTAAATAGTGAAAACAGGTCAAAATGCACTTGGCAGATTGTTAATGAATTAAAGGGTAAGAACCAATCACAAAAGAACTTTGGTATACCAGGTGATCCATATCTTGTTAGTAACAATGTAAATAAGTATATGGTTGAAGCAGCACAAAATCTGGTAAGTAAGTTACCTGAAAATAATTCAGAACATAACATAAGAAATAATCCACATTCCATGTTTCTGACACCAGTAACCATTTCTGATATTTTGGAAATAATACATATATAATCTCAAAAACAAAAAGAGTTCAGGGTATGATGAGGTTTCTGTCAATCTTATTAAATGCTGCTCTAAGCAAATTGCTGCCCCTTTATGTTACATGATAAATAATTCTTTTAAACAGGGATTTTTCCAACAAACCTTAAATTAGCCATAGTCAAGCCCTTATATAAAAAAGGAGCTCCTACTTTGCCCGAGTCTTACAGGCCAATAAGTCTTCTTTCCTCTTTTTCAAAAATATTCGAAAAGGCAATGTGTCTTCGTTTACTGAGTTTTTTTTATCATTTCAAATTAATTAGTGAAAGGCAACATGGCTTCTTAGCGGGAAAGTCTATAAACAGCGCTGTGTTTGATTTTGTAAATGAGATTGTGGATCATCTGGAAAGCAGGAACGTGGCAATGGGTTCATTCTTGGATCTCTCAAAAGCGTTCGACGGTCTGAATTATGATATATTGTTAAAAAAATTAAAATTGTATGGAGTCAGAAGCTCACCACTGAGGTGGATAGAATCATATCTGAAGGGTCGCATGCAGAAGGTCTTAATCCGTAAGGATGGATGTGACTATTACTCAGAGGACAGGCCTTTGGTTTTGGGTGTTCCGCAGGGTAGTGTTATAGGGCCATTTCTCTTTATTATTTACATAAGTGACCTGACTAGTGATGTAGCAGACAGAAATGTATCTCTTGTAAACTTCCCTGATGATACGAATATATTAATTGGTGACACAACTGTGGACAGAACTCTGGATATGGGCAGACACTCTCTAATATCTGCACAAAGATGGTTTAAACGAATGGTCTCATACTAACAAATCAAATTTTGTTTTATTTAGAACAAAACAATCTCTGCTGCCTTATCCAGATAGTGCCTCATTGCTTTCACAGATGGTGCCTATTTCAACGGAGGCAAAATTCTTGGGAGAAAGAAAATAATTATGTAGTAAAAAAGCTAAACAGCTGCTGCTATATGCTTACAACTTTAAAAAAGTACCTCGACTTAAAAGCTCTACTGATTAGTTATCATGCAAATTTCAATTCTATCATGAAATTTGGAATTCTATTTTGGGGTGGTAGTGTGAATGCATCAGGGGCTTTTATTGTGCAAAAAAGGGCATTAAGGATAATATTGGGTATGGACTGGCTTGATTCATGCAGAGGAGTTTTCAGAACACATGGTATCCTCACATTAGCAGGTTTGTATATATATGAGTGTGTGACTTTCTTGTATAATAATAAGCATCCCTTCCAGAAATATTTACCAAATCATTAACATAATACAAGGTCTGTTAACTATAATATACCACCTCATAAATTGAGTCTCTTTAAGCATGGTCCTCTCTACTCATGCATTGAATGTTATGATCGCCTTCCATTGTCAATAAGACAGATTAAAACAGCCATAGGTTTTAAGAAAAATGTTAAAAAAGTTCCTTATCGAATTAGAACCTTATACTGTTACTGAGTTTTTATCTTGTGAATGTTCTATCATGTTTTAATGTGTAGTAATTTAGTAATTTTAGTTCTTTTAATGTGTAGGAACTTTAATTAATTTTAGTAAATTTACAATTTTAATGTGTGGTAATGTTAGTTTTTTATAACTTTGTAGTGGCATGTTTTAATTTGCCTAATTTAGGATTGCTTTTAGATTTAAATTTTTTTATTCCATTTTTTTACGCCATTTCCTAAATACTATGTATTTTTTTTGAAATGTAGATTTTTTGACTTTGACTATGGTTTTAAGCAATAGGAAATCAATTGTTTATCCCGACCATGTATATCATATTAATTATAATTAGTAATATAATTATGAAAGTGCTTTTATTCTTTAGTTAACACACGTATAATTAGGAATGTACCTATTATCCAAAATGTCCTTTAAAATCCCCCAAAACTGCGAATATTGTATTTAAAAACATATTATTATGTTCTATACATGCTTACATAGCAGAATCGAAATCGTCGCTCCCAGGTGACGTCATACGTTTCTAGGTGGGAGGCTCTGCCTGCGCGAGATCATATCGTTATATGTGTATCGTGCTAAAAACCTAATTTTAAATCTGGTAGAATAATATGAAAATGAAGCTAATAATCAACATGAAACAACCAAGAAAGCATCAAAAGTATTAAAAGTCAAAAAGTGCCGTATCATAGATTTAAATACTTATCTGCAAGCAACAACATTTATTTACGGTAGTTACAATTTGTATAAATATACCTAGATTACAATACACAGCTTGAATTCAACATATAACGAACACGCGCCAGTAGGCAGCGATCGCCCTGAGGGCGTCTCAGCATCCCCCCGGCATGCTCACTCAATGCAAATGACCGATGTTATGTCAAAGCTGTGTTCCAGCTTGTAGCTAGGCACTCTTTCCAGTAACGCAACTGATCTACTTAGGTACAACCTTTCAGATATTTTGCAGTTAGACATTACACACGGCTGACAATAGAACTGATGACTTGTTTTCCAGGGGGTGGGATAGTGAGGGGTGGTTACATGGGGAAAACAATAGGAAAAGCCCCATTACACGATTCTTTGGTCACGCAACAACACAGGACATACACAACATTCATACACAAATGTAAAAGATAGGAGGCTAGTAGCAAGCTACTAGCTTCGGTGAGGTGAGAATTGTAACAAGGTATTAGGCATAGTCCCAGCTCGTCGTGCCATACTTCGCCTGCCGGAACAGGGGAACATGGAGACGACTTGGGAGCAGCGTTTAGACTGATTTAATTCAGTCGAGACAGTTAGCTTTTATAGCTCGGCCAGGTCCCTTAGCAAGCCCCGCCCACCACACTTTTCGGTGTAGTGGAGGGGAGCTTGCCTTGGGCTGCCGTGTCGGAGCTGAAATCCGCAACTTCTGCGCTCCTGATATTTGTCGTTTTATCGACAACACCGGGGGGCGCAAAAGGGGTGGATGGGGATGGTTTTAAGGAAATGTGGGGAGACAGGAGAGTCAATTATTCCGGTGGCCGCGGTTCCGTGAAGTAAATGGTGGTTCTGCGGTGTATGGGGCCATGCTTAGGCCTAATGGCCGCATCGCATCTTAAATCTGCAATATGGGCAGTTCTCGGCGAGCCCCGTATTCCAGTAGTGTAGAACTTACACGCCATTTTATCGATATATACGTCGATATAGTCGATTCCTGCCCAGGCGTGCAAGTCCCGGATCCTGGTAAACCGGTCCGCCGAGAATACTGCCCTGAGATGTTTATTCTGCAGGATTTGCAATTTTTTAAGATGCGAGTCGGCCACAGAGCACCAAACAGGTGCCCCATACGTCAGATACGGCCGGATAATTGACTTGTAGAGGATGAGTTTATTTTGAGGGCTAAGACAGGAACCATTTCTGATAAGAGGCTTCAACTTATGGAAGACTTCCCTGTTTTTGACTTGCACATGAGAGATGTGCTTTCCAAAGTTGAGCCTCATATCAAAAATGATTCCTAGGTATTTCACGGATGTTTTAGGAGGGATGGGAGTGTTGTTGATTAGGATAGGGGCTGATACAATGTTTGTGAATTTTCGATAGAAAATGGCCAACTCTGTTTTACCAGCATTGAGCCGGATTTTCCAGTTTTGATAAAACTGAGCTACTCGCTCCATATGGGCGCTAAGGTTATTTGTCGCCTCCTGTGCGGATACGGAGTGGGAGTAGAGGGCTGTGTCGTCCGCGTAGAACGCTAGGGACGTTTCAGGGTGGGATGGAAGATCTGCTATGTAATAATTGAATAGCTGTGGGGATAGTACCGTTCCCTGAGGTACCCCTGCCTTGATCATTCTCCGGGATGAGAATGACTCATTTATGCGCACTGAGAAGGTGCGCCCGACCAGGTATGACGCCACTAATGCTGCGATATGTAGTGGAAAACTGTATGTGATGAAAAGCTTATACACCAATCCATCATGCCATACCCGGTCAAATGCTCTCTCTATGTCCAGGAGTAATAGGGACGTGCAATGCCCTATATTGAATCCGTCGTATATATGCTGCACGATCTTCGCAGCGAGCATATTAGTACTATGGCCGCTGCGAAAACCGAACTGCTCCTGAGGGAGTACACGACGGTTCAGGGCTATCCTGTTCATCCTGGGCAATAAGAGCTTCTCAGTGAGCTTGCTCAGTGTGTTTAAAAGCGATATGGGTCTATATGAGCTGGTTTGTCTAGGGTCTTTCCCGGGCTTAGGGAACAGTACTACGTGCGCGATCTTCCAGGAATTAGGGAAATGTTGCAGACGAATTATGGCATTTATTATATGCATTATTTGTATAAGGGTTTTGGTAGGGATATTTTTGAGGAGTAGGTTAGGGATCGTATCAGGTCCCGGAGCCTTATTCTTTGGCAGATGGCCGAGGGCACTGCGGAGTTCTGACGGGGTGACTCGGAGTTTATCCATCACAGAGGGCGGGATCGGATATTGTTTCAAAAAGGGCCTTATTACCTCTGTTACTTGAGCGTGCAGTGGCACAGTATCAGGTATCTCTCCGTGTACACTCTCAAGGAAGTCAGCGAAGGTCTCAGTCTTCCCACGGGTATCTATGATATCCTCGCCATTGTGTAAAATGGCGGGAATGTCGACCGGGCCTTCTCTAACCTGCCTCGCAGGTTTCCACAGGGAACCGTCCTCCGTGCCGAGCTCGTTCACGAACTTCATCCACTTCGCTTCTCTGTAATTGCGGATATTCACCCTTATCTGTTCCGTCAGGGCGTTAAGCCTCACTCTGTCGATTGCAGCGCGATTCCTCTGCCATCTGCGACGAATTCGATTCCGGAAATTGATTAGGTTTAGGATATCGTCAGGAAGAGTTTCCACGAATGGTTTCCTCCTGACTACCGGACATAAGGCGTCTCTGACGTGCTGGATGTTGCGGGTTAAAGTGTGAACTTCAGTCTCTAGTTCCTGGATAGTTTCGATTTGCCCAGGGATGACAGTTGCATCGTTCAGCCTCTGTCGAAACACCCGCCAATCAAGATTTTTATAAGAAATAAATTTCCCATAGGCTTCCGGCCGCCTAGTGTTAGCTAGGCTCATCTTAATTGGCAAGTGATCCGAGTTAAAGTTGCAGACAACCTTAGGCGACGCTACTCCTGCCATCCCCAGGGTCATCGCTACATCCAGGTACGAAGACGTGTTTCCACTGTGGAAGGTGGGATATCTTGTTCTGTGGTATAGGATTTCCAGGTTGTTTTCTAGAAAATTTCGAAGAACGGTGCCTTTATGTATAGTACTGGCATCGTCAAACTCAACGTGTTTGGCGTTGAAATCGCCAATAAGTAATGATTTCTTGCCGGGGGTAAAGAATGCTGCAAAGTCGTCTTGCGTGAGGCGCAAGGCCGGTGGAGCGTAGCCGCCGCTGATGCATAGGCCACCGTCTAACTCGATGGCTACGTGTTATATGCGAGAGTCGATGCGATTTTTCCTTTTATATCGCAGCGACCTATGCACCAGACAGGCCACTCCCCCTCCGCGGGCACGCCTATCGAAGCGCTCGACAGTATACCCACGGACTTTGAGCAAAAAATCTTCGGGTAAAAAAGTTTCTAGCAGAAAAACAACCTGAAAGTTGGAATTATACAAAAAATGCTTGAATTCGCCGATTTTCTGCCTAATACCGTTACAATTCCATGATAGAACATTTATGACATACATTGGAAACAAATCATCAGTTATATATTGTACTTGTAAATCTCAGTCGAAAAGAATTGAATCGTTCCCTGCATTACACGAGCCTTGTCGCCGTTACATGCTTTTAGCATTGAACAAAACTCGTCCAATGCAAAGAACAACTCTGAGACGTTTACAAGCGAGTTAATCTCGTTTACTACATTGTGCAAATTTGAAAACTGATCAGTCACATTACTAGCAAGAGCGCCTACCTTGTTTTGATGCGATTCTGTTTGAGCTTGCGGGGGGCGGCTCTAAGAGTATTGGGAAAGTCGCTCTCGTAGTTTCCCTGGGGGCGCTGTTGGGGTGGGCGCTTTTCCTGGGGCTGCGGTGGGGGTTGAAGTCTTGGTTTTGTACCCCGGCCTTGATTCAGACGACCTTGCCCCTGCCAGGCCGGCGTGGCGGGCAAGGGTGCAGGAACTAACTTCTTTGGGGCGGTTTTGTTATTGCTGCTTGTCGCGTTTTGCAACTGGTTTAACTTAAATTGGTAAACCGGGCAGTCCGGGTTTATTGCCCGGTGAGGGCCTCCACAGTTTGCACATTTTGTTTCTTCCGAGGTACATGAAGTAATTTCATGTCCTTGGGCGCATTTTGAACATTTAAAGTCACGTTTGCAATAGGACATACAATGCCCATGGCCCTGACATCGGCGGCATTGCATTATGGGCTTTGTGCTGCGCCGATTTTCCCAAGTGACTTTTATGTTCATTAGAGTCCTTATATCTTGCTGGACCTTTCTCAGAGTGAAGGATGCGTCGAGGACAACTAAGTAGAGGGGTACATACGTTTTCTTCATTTCGAATACGTTCTTGGCATTGTAATCGTACTCCTCTAGGAGCTGCCTTTTAATTTCGGCAATGGGGATGTCCCCAGCTAATCCCCGAAGAACATATGCCCTAGTCTTCTGATGCTTCTCGGCATAAGAGTGGTATTTCAAATTCTCATTGTCACAGTTTCGTTTGAAAACCTGCCAGTCCTTATCATTTTCTAGATATATAATCGTGCTGTTTTTGCATATTTAATAGAAAATTTCGTGATATGCATCCTTTGCATATCTTCCTGGAGCTTCTTATGGCTGTTTATTTTGCCCTGCAATACAATAGGGGGTGGCGGTCCGGGTTTTGTCTTGATTGGGGCTTGTGCTTTCTTTTTTAGTCTAGCACTCGCCCTACTAGCATTCTTTTTCGTGACGTCTTGATTTGACACTGTACTACTGTCGTCTTCCAGGTCTGATAGGGCCTCGTATCTATTGCTCGTAGATAGCGAGGGCCCCCCGAAGTCTAGGTTTACGATTTTTATATTCTTTTTCAACCCTATAGTTTTGTAGGGTGTCTTGAAGGGTTCGAGGTCTTTGTTTTGTATCAGGGTCGCAGAAGTATCTGCGGATTTATCGCTATTGGTTGCGGCTTCAAGTGGGCTATTTGCCGGTCTCTTCCTGCTATCCTCGTTAGTGATTTCCATGTCATGTACTTCTTCAGTCTTTGTCTTCTTGACATGGGCTCTGCCGGTGTCTATTTTTGATTTAATGTCCTTTTTTAGGACGGAGGACGTTGGCCTGAGTTGATGTTGAGCCTTTAAATGATCTATGGCTCTATTTAATTGCGGGATTAGGGTCGACGTGACGCTTTTACCTGTGATACTTGAGAGTTCAAGGTAGCTTTTAGCGCATTCAGTGCAGTTGTCAGTATTTTTGGACAGTTTAGAGTGGATGTAACGGGTCTTGTCCATTACCCTGTCACTAGGAACAGACGAACGGCTGTCCTCAGACTTAAGGGATGAGCAGTCGTCATCCTGTTCCATTTTTCGCTCAAGTAAAACCGGGGGTCCGTCCCCGGAAACTAAAAATTCGCTAATATTTAGCTCACTAGGGCCTTTACTAGTAACTAATGTCGTTAAAAGCAAGCCAGACAGAAGGGCGATTAAGCAGGTAATTGTAAATCGAAAAAGGGTAAAAATCCGCAGTGCACTTTCCTGGGTACACAGTCCAGTCCGATCAGGTACGCGACCAAGATCGGAGTCCAAAATACTCATCTGGAGCTTCAGATACTGAATATAAGGAAAATTTAATCCAGGGTAAACCATATCCATGATAACATATAAACTATGCGCTGAAAAATAACAGAAAATGTGAAATCAGCTCAACAAGAATTGCAAGACGAATTTGAGGTATCAGTCGTGGGTAGAATTTATTTTTATAGTATATTATTTAACGAGCGTACATTATACGCTTATACTTACTGTCATAAGTATTCTGCGTCTATTTTTAAATGGTTGTAGTTAAAAATTGTTTGTTGTTACACTTCCGGTTAAAGCGTAAAAAAATATATCCGTTTTTACCTTTTTGATAAGTTGTCGGACAACTAAGATACGAGGGATACCTGAAAATTGAATACTTTCAATATTGCCCTGTATCTGAAAAACTAACAAGACTAGTGAAATTAATTTTACGGCATCATTCGTTTTACAAAAAAGTGGCAAATAATCTGGAAAAGCAAGACTTTGTCCTCACTAGTAAGCGTGAAACCTCATAATCGCAATCAAAATGAGACACCCTCTGCATAATTATATATCCCTCTATCTCGATAGGGATAAGGTAAATTTGGCATCATTATTTAAAAGTAACTGTTTTATTTATAAATCTATATTAAGGTATGCTGTTATTGATTTAAGTTTATCAGAATATATAGCTTATTTCATGTATCATATTTTTTTTATTTTATTTTAACTGTTTTATTTGTACATATATTTAATTTCATGTATGTTATTGATTTAGGTTTATCAGAATATATAGCCTATTTCATATTTTTATATGTATTATAACTTTTTTATTTTATGTGTCAATAATCAAATGTTCTTTGTTTGTTTTGCTTTTATGCTGTTTTGTTGGGGTAATAATTAAAAATAATTATATATCAGTACTAAGTTTTTATTGCAAAACAAGAGATGACGCTTAAAAGCTCTGGAGTGTAGAGAATCATAATAAAGGTGATCATGAGAGCAAAAGATAATTATCAGAAGCATATTCTGCATGTTCAACCACTGAATGATTTAGTTGAAATAAGTAATAATAGATTAGTTGAGGTACATAAAAATAAAACAAAATTGTATACTGATAGAATGATTTTTTCAAATTATTCATAGGAGGTGTAACATACATTATAAGTAGTTTGTATGTAACAATGAAGGTATTATTACAATTAGTTATTCAGCTGATTTGTTTAAGATGGTATCTTTTAGTTTATAAGTTAATTGTATTTAGATATAATAAGTAAGATGTGTACGCAATTGACTGTTATAAATAATATTGCTTGTCTGCAAAATAAACACTTGTTTATGTTTAATTGAATAATAAATTCACATCATAGTAGGATTTAGCATTTAATTTGTCTTCCGCTTAGACCAACACTATCATGGCTTATAGTAGTACCATGCTACTAATTATATTACGTTCACTGGAGAAATGTACAGCAACTTTCCCCCTAAATGTATTTGGTGTTGTTTGCTCAAGTACAAAACTTACTAAAAGAGAAAAAAATCAGTATAATTATACTGAAGCATGTATTGAATTTATAGGTAAGATTGTAACAGCGCCAGAGGTCAATTCAGTTTAAAGTTCAATCTGGAATCTATTAATGTCATTTCTCTATAAAAATGGAGATCACATGGAATATTCGCATACTTTTTGTACAACATCTAGTGGAATATACTATATACATAAATTAGCCATTTCGATTCGATGTAAGGTATTCTAGAGGAACCTACTTTCCGGTAGATCAAGGTACCTGCTGTGCGAAATCTGCAAATATATACATGGAGAAAAACGAACTTAAGAATTGCAAAAGATTGAATTCACTAGACTAAGGAGTATAATTTGCACGTACTTGACACAATAATTAGTAAGTTATTATCTATGATACTAACCTAGTATCGTCGGTGCCATATCCACTGAGGATACTGGATACGGTTCCAAAATTTTCTTACCAATTCCAGGACCGCTTATTAATAATGGTACTCGTGTATCTGCTTCATAGGGTTGGCGTTTGTCCCAGGGTTGTCCGAACTGTCCTACAAAAAATAAAAAAAGCTTGCATTATGACACAAAAATGTTGTATTTTTAGCCTGTGGAGTTCGAGGACAAAATTTGTTTTAGAAAGTCAGAAAAAGCTCATACAAATCAGGTGGATGAAATTTTGACTTTGAATGAATCTAATTACGAACATAAGGAATTTAGGGATAAATATTGGCTAGATATTCAGGTAAATGACAAACTAATAAAGTTCGAAGTTGATAGTGGGGCATTAGTTACACTTTAAGCAAAAGTTTTGTGCAGCAAAATTTTTCACAGTTCCTTATTCAAAATTCTGATTTAAAACTCGTTAGTTATTGTACACCTGAATTTCAAGTTTTAGGTTATATTAGAGTAGAGGTAAAATTTTCAAATTTTTCTAAAAGCCGGCTACAGACGGCATGGCAAGCCTTGGCCAATGTCCGCTCGTTCCAACATTGGCGCATCATGTGTATGTAAAATATATGGCAAAGCAAAGCCAACGTTGGCGCTGGCCAGGGTTCGCCTAGAAAGCGGCATTTTGACATACATCAAAGGGAGTTTGTTGAAACTCGTCATTAGAGGTGGGGCGTGATTTCACGTACCGTGATTTTTCACGGTGATCTGGCGAGGAACGGTTGGTCACCGTGACAGCGGAGTAAAAATCACCGTTCTCGATGAACCGATTCCTTGCTGCACGCGACCGCATGTCAGTCTCATAGTATCTAGTATCAGTCACGGTTACAAGTCACTGCTGCTCATACTACATACCGTTCTTTGACCATTCCCGTTTCTTACATAGAGTTTGAGGTTTGAGATTGACGAGTATTAATAGGTTTCGGATTTATGAATAATTTTAATATGATATGATATACGGCTTTACCTAATACACACGCTTTGATAAAAACGAATAATATAACAAGTTCACAATATTTATACACTACGCACAATATCGAAGAAAAATACAAATTAGCCCCAGTCTTAATGTTTTTTGTTTTCCTGGCAGTTGGCGGAGCATTATTTCTAAGAATGTGTGGCTCGAAACGGTTATTATTTAAAGGAAGGAGGACTTGAACTAAATGTCAGGTAGCGAAGTGAGTCGAATTTCAAATCAAATAGTTCGGTAAATCACGGGCGTGACCGAGTCACGGGTTTTTGTCACAGTGATTTTAGAGGAACGGTCACGGGTCACGGCCGTGACAGTAAACCGCTGTCACGCCACACCTCTACTCGTCATAGGGCTTGATCGCCATACACACGACATATTTTAGTGCGCACCTCGTCATCCAAGAGAACTTGAGGTTAATTGTGTTTTAATAATTTATAATCTGTTTGAATAATAAATGGTAGGTACCCCTTGAAGAAGTTCGTCGTGCACGGTAAGTACTGCAGTAAATTTAATAATACTTGTTGTCAATTATCGTTTTTTTTTAAGCAGAAATTACTGAAAACTGGAGCAATGAAACCATTATGGAATTCCTTAATTTATATGGACAGTACACGGTTATTTGAGCCCCACAACATGTTAACCATAAAAACAGAAATTTGGTTTCCTATGCATGGGCTGCTACTGTCAATGAAATGTCCGTTACACGTACAGAGTTATCCAACGAGGACTAGACAAGGTGTTTTTTGACTTTCCCTGCACTTTTATAAAAAAAAAACTGAAATAGCCATCTTATGTAATTTTCTCCCGCGAATTCGGATATGTTCAGCAAAAAACAATTGAACATCAAATAAAAGTGCTAGGGGTCACTTTGATATTTTTTTAAATGGAACCAGTATATTACTACATTTTTGGACTCTCTAGAAAAATCTAAACACATTTTGTGTATAATATCCTATACCTATCTTTAGCTGTTTACCAAATATTGACAGTTGAAAGTCGGTCATTTTGACACTTTCACAGGCTCTAAAATCTAAACCGCAAGAGATCAAAGAAAACGGTTTGCACATTCCTATCTTGGGTTTTCATAAGCTACCGAATGATAGTAACTTTGAATTTAGCCGGTGGTTTAAAAGTTCCCGTTAATGTTATCCGCCGGTTAAATTCGAAGATACTGTCATTTGATAGTTTATGAAAACTTAAGATAGGAATGTGTAAACCGTTTTCTCTGATCTTGTGTGGTTTAGATTTTAGAGCCTGTCAAAGTGTCAAAATACCCGACTTTCAACTGTCAATATTTGGTAAATAGCTAAAGATAGGTATAGGATATTATATACAAAATGTTTTAGATTTTTCTAAAGAATCCAAAAATGTAGTAATATACAGGATGTTCCATTTAAAAAATATCAAAGTGACCCCTAGTTCTTTTATTTGATGTTCAATTGTTTTTTGCTGAACATATCGGAATTCGCGGGAGAAAATTACATAAGATGGCTATTTCAGTTTTTTTTTGTTATAAAAGTATAGGGAAAGTGAAAAAATCGCCTTGTCTAGTCCTCGTTGAATAACACTGTACAGGGTTATCCAACGAGGACTAGACAAGGCGATTTTTTTACTTTCCCTGTACTTTTATAAAAAAAACTGAAATAGCCATCTTATGTAATTTTCTCCCGCGATGTACAGTTGAAACATTAAGGAAGAAAAAGAAATCTTTAATGGCAACTTATAGAGGCTTGAAAAAAAGTTGTTGATTCAGAGAAATCTGGAGCAGGCGTTGACCATATATATTAGCCGTCATGGTTTGCCTTTACATTCATGGACGCGGTTCTGAGGAAAATAGGAAAGTGCAGATCTACAATTAATACTGATGTAATTATAATATAATCATTTTATTGAACACTACAATCTGTTCTCATGGGAACTGAACAGGGGCTTATTCTTTACTTTTCCTGTAAAAAAAACAAAATATCCATTTGATGCATTTATTCTATAGAATTTAAAAATTGTTACAGTAAAATGAACCCACAAGAAATGATAAACTTAATGAGAGATACAATTTTTGAATTCCATAGAAATTAATTATTTTAAAAAATAATGATTTTTAATATACCACGTTTTTAAAACGCAATAAAAAGTATGAAATAATAAGTAGATATGAAAATACTTGTAAGATTTAAAACGGAAAACGTGAGGCGTAATACATCACAAAAGTTCATATGCATGCATCATTCAGGCGCCCCACGTTTTTCGTTTTAAATCTTACAAGTATTTTCATACCTAATACTTTATACTTTTTAGTGCGTTTTAAAAACGTGGTATATTAAAGAAAAAAAATTTTAATAACTATTTTCTGCTTTTTAGCCTCATGTGTGTGTAAATTATTATTTACCTCTCTTTTCTTCCCTTTATATTAACCCCCTTCCGCCCTCTCAACCGCCCCTCAAGTTAGATTTTCTCTCTAAAATTAGGAAGCATTTGTAGGAACTGAAATCTGAAACTGCATATTTGTAGCAGTTTTGGTTCAAAAGTTATGAATTTTATATATATTAATTCCCTCTCACTCTCCCAACGACCCCCCACCAACGTATATTTTTATAATATTGTCACCGAACCTACATAAGTATGTATCCAAATATCATTGAAATCGGTTAACCGGAAGTTAGTTTAAAATCTATTGAACAGACAGACAGACGGATACGAAAGCGAGCTAATAAAAACGCGGTAAAAACATGGAATGGTAACAAAAAATGCAATAAGTCTCTGTTCAGTCCTCGTTGGAACGCTCTGTATATATACAATTAATAACCATATTATGTTTATAGATGTTGCCAAGGTACTTCCCTATTTGTTGAAAAGTACTCGTCAAATTCCAGTCGAGTAGCTCTTCGTCCTAATCTTGAAAAAGGTGTGAGACAGTTGCTGTTTATGCCTTCGTTTCTCCACGTGCCCTCCACCAATTGCCCATCTTGTTCACTATGAAAAGTTCCTGGTGGAGCATACAAATCTGATGAGCTATCACTTTTTCGTAAAAAGTTGTGTAATAATACACACACAAGTCATAGTGATTGTAGCCACATTATCCAGTTGTAGCATCATAGGCTTCTAAATACACGAAAGACCGATACCATAATGCCAAAAGCATTTTATACTACTCGCCTTGCTTGTAGAGACGGTAATTAAAAACTCGTTGACTGCTTCCTTTTGGATGAAATCTTGGAAAGGGTTTCAATAGATGGTTAGTCAACGGAAAAGCATCGTCTGCCACGAGCACATAGGGCACTGAAAGCCGTCTTCCATGTAGGAGTGCATCTGTTGGTAGAGGTAATTCATTTGAGACAATTTTCTGATACAGTGATGTATTTTTGTAATCCCCTCCATCGCTTACCCTGCCCTGGCACCCCACATCTGCATATAGAAAGCAATAGTGGGCATCCACCAGGGCCATCAAAACAAGTGGCGTGGCCACTCGTGCCTGCGGCACGCGCGAGGCCCTTCGGGCCTCGTTTGTGTGACCTTCGGTCACACATTATTGCCACGCTCCTATCCGTACCGTGGCCTATAATTAGAAAGCCCTTATAATTAGAGTTACCAATCGCTAGTCTAATTTTACCGTGATAATTTTCTAATTGGTTGCCATGGTAAAAGACTTGTGATAGTCAATTGTTATTTTTTTTTTTAATTTGACTTACTTTTGGCCTTAATAGGCTCTTTATTTTTTCTGCAGAAGGTTTTCCGATATTCCAAAAATTTTGTTTTTATAACGTTATTTTTTGTATTTTTTAAGTACCCTGTATAACTTATCCTTAATTTAGAATTGTTAAAATTAGCTTTTTTCCAAGCATAAAATCAAAAATAAAAAAGTTTCCCATTTGGTAACCAAATCTGGGCAGACCCTGTATAACACATTTCTTTCTGATATTAATCCTTAAGGAATTTAGGCTGTATTATTTTTCGGTTGCCATTGTAACCAATTCTAGTCAGCACAAATCTTCATCACCCATACCCACATACCAAAGATCAAGTCTTCAAATCGTATAATTATTAAAATAAATATATAAATTTAATTTTTTTTTCTTAGTTGCCATAACAACCAATTTTTCAAGAATATCTAATTTTTTTATTCAACCCTGTAGTATATGGGCATCTTAAATAAAATAAATTGAGCGAGTCTGCTAGTACTCGAGACTGATGTGTAAAGATATCCTATAACGACATCGGTTGTAAAAAAATTGCAACAGCACGTTGTGTTCCCAAGCGGTCACCCATCTAAGTACTAACTACGCCCGACGTTGCTTAACTTCAATGTGCGGACGAGAAGTGGTAGTTTCAAGTATTCAGCGTGCTATGGCTGTTACCCATACATTTTAGCTTGTTCATAGAATAAAAACAAACACATTCACATTTATAATATTAGGATTCTTTAATAATACTTATTAGCAGCTTCGGAGTGGATTAATTCAATTCACAAGTTCGACACGAAAATCTAATGCCACCAGGAATAACATCAGCATATGGACACAGCTTATTTACCTGGCAGACATCCTTTGATTTGGAAAAGGCAATAACCAACTATTGCAAATTTTAGAAGAGGGCTATGACAATATTGTTTTAAACGTGTGGGCATCTGAATAATACTTTTGACAGTTCGTTAAATTTCAAATAATAATATGCTTTTTATCGTCTAAAATCCGTTTAAAAACGATTTTAAATTGCAAAATTGTATAAAAATCCGAAAATTCGGACTTTTTTTAGACCAATAGCCGTGGCTTCGGACGAATTTGTCGTGGATTTTGAAGCGAAAATTCATTTTAAATTCAACCGTCCATTAAAAATAAGCTTTGCTATGGATCCAAATACACTGCGAATATAATAATTAAAAAATAGTACTTTGACGGTTCGTTTAACTGAAAATATTCTTTTTTATCGTCTAATATCCGTTTAAAATGATTTTAAATGGCAAAATTGTCTATAATACCGCCCTAGCGGCTACAATTGATTTGCGCTTTTCCGTCCCATTTGCCGAGATTTACCCTCATAGCGCCGCGTAAGATGTTTACACATCAATAACTATTTCTTGTATTCACCCCTGTAGTATATGGGCATCTTAAATAATAAATAATTATTCGAAGGAAAAAAACCCACAATTTTTTCATTAAAAAAAATGTTTCCGCGATAGGATTCGAACCTGCACTCGAAAAATAATCAAAATAGTTATGTTAAATGTGGTAGTATAATTGACAAAAATCCTTCATAAGTCAAAAACGGCAACAATTAGAGCAAAATAGCAAGAGAACAAAAATACGTGTCTTACCGAATACTTTCATTTGACGTAAAAT
>MU183281.1:81482-107348 GCA_016904865.1 Pissodes strobi | reverse complement strand
TCCAGTTACTGCAAAAAAAATTGCCGAAGTTACTAAAAATGATCAAGTTTTAAATAAAATTTCAACTGCTTTACAAACCGGTAAAATATTAAAACTATCCGATCACTCAATATTGACCAATCTGAATTTTCTAGTCAGCAAGGAGTTATTATGAGGCTACACAAAATTGTCGTTCCAAAAGAATTACAAAGTAAGGTACTCGACGAGTTACAGTCATTTTGGCGTTGTTAAAATGAAATCAATTGCTAGAGGTATTTGTTGGTGGCCTGGGATTGATTCAGATACTGAAAAAATGGCTAGAAATTGTTCATATTGTAATTTAGTTAAAAATAATCCACCAAAAGTGGATATTCACATTTGGGAATATCCTACAGAATGTTTCCAAAGAGTGCATGTAGATTTTGCAGGTCCATTTTTGGGTAAAATATCCTTTATTCTGGTAGACGCATACTCTAAATGGCCAGTAGTAAAAATTTTGAACGACTCTATTTCTTTATCTACGATTACCAAGTGCCGAGAAATATTTGCTACTTATGGAATTCCTAGAGTATTGGTGTCTGATAATGCAAGCACGTTTACCTCCACGTTATTTCAAGATTTTCTGAAAGTTAATGGCATTTGTCATAAGTTTATAGCACCTTGTAACGCTCAGTTCCCAAACAAATATAAACCTAATTTACATAAATATACAAGTTCACAATAATCTCCAAGTTCACAATCGGTGGTACAGCCTTTAGTGCAGGAACAATGGCGGCCCCCAGCTTTTAGACAGTGGAGAAGCGTCGTGGTGAGTTATAATGCCTGAGCGCCACGCGGTTAACTTATCGCCATGCCCTGATGCTGGATCTTCAATGAGATTCGACCAATAACCACGAATTGCTCTCCTCCCCGCTGTAACCTATTGAGAAAACTCGGAACGGGAAACAAACAAAAAAAATACCACAGCAATTAAACGAAAATAACAAGTGTATATTCCGTATTGGTGACTATACTTTTGAATTAAATAAGGAAAAATAATTGCTACAAGAAGAATTTCTTGTATTTGTAGCTATGACAATTAATATATAAATACACTAAAGATGGAATTTTAAAAGTAACGGTTTAAAAATTAAGCAGTACTTTATGTTATATCTGCGGCGCCCTATAAATACGAAGACGTGATCACGTGTCGTTTACAGGCCCTTGATTGGTGCTATCAAGCTATACGGTACAAAAATATGATAACTTCTTCTACTTCTACACTCTAAATAACTCTAATCAATAAGCGAGAAGTTAACGTGCTAGTTCAAATGTACTAGATTCATGTAAGTAAATATCACCTATTAAATAGTATCCGTACCAGAGGTAAACCTATATGATTACGCGTCGATACGCTATGCTTAAATGCGAACAGTTTCAAAAATATTTATATTATACGACGCTGAAAAGAAGTAAAACACGCGATCAAGACTACGCTGAAATGAATTAATAACACGCCAAAACTATCCGGATTAGCTGGATAATCCAGTATACCTATGCTAACTATTGAGAATAATTCGTTACTCCCAAATAACTTGAAGGTAACTATATTTTAAATCAAGTCAAACCATTAATACTTTCATTAAGCAAATTCATCCGAAACTTTAATTTAAGTAGCCCTAAATCACCAATCAAATAAAACACAATAATAAAATGAAATAAAATAAAAGTCCAAAATACACTAGATAATATCCTAAAATAAGACTTATCTGATACGTTTCAAGCCAACAGTGAGTTCATCCAGGATCCAGGTGTTCGTCAAATCACTGGAGCGTCAAGGTCGAGAAGACACACTCCGTAAGCGTTGAGGCTTGATTCAGACAGCGAGTCATGCAGTCAACTTGATGGTTACTCCGAAACCACGTGTTGTCGGAGGAGTCTGCAGTCTGAAAACCCAGGTAGGAAACCGGATCGTAAGAGGACAATGGAAGGCCCATAAAACCAATGATCCAAAAATAAAATCCAGGAATAGAAATAAAAATAGAAATCCAAAATTCCAAAAATAGAAACCTCTGAAACAAATAGAGCAAATTAGAACCAAAATATGAAGGAAACAGATACGGAACCTCAACAAATAACAGATCAAAACAATATCTGTATCAAAATTACTCAAACAACATACCTTTAGATGTTCAAGTGTGTGGCAGCTCTCGAAAATCAAATCCCCAAACGTGGGTGCAGGTGGTCGAATCTACAAATCTTCCTTCATCTACAATCATCCATCAGACGAGAAACCATCGACGACCACAATCCTGCTCAAGGGCCTCGTTGAATAATCCCCTAACTAGGGCACTGTATATTTCACACTAAATATCAGTATCTCAACGAAAATTCACAATTTCGAGAGCTCGGCACTGAAACCTACTGGTTCCTTCAAGATCACATAAAGACTAAATCGGCAATCGGCTTGCTCCGAAAATGACGAGGCTAGCAGAATTAACATCGCGCCGGCTCAACATACTATGTTGACAACAGCGTCACTATTTGTGACAAAGTACCAGAAAGTTATGATGTCATACTACCGGATTCGCCAAAACAAGCGCTAAAACGACTCATTATCGAAATGATTTGAATCAGTTAGAGTCTACTTTTAATGCTTGGTGAGAATATATAACCCACGCGTTATGCGGCACTCAAAAATTACAATCAACACGCGCCACTAATAGCATTATGCCAAATATGGCATTAACTTGGCAACCGTGTCGACCGTGAAGGCCACGCGCTTGTCCAGAAAGCTGTCACTTATACCGCCAAAATTATCCCCACTAGTAGAATCTACTCCTAGCTGAAATATTATCAAACTTTAATAATGGAGAGTCCGTGTAATACTGCGTCAATATGCAAGCCTAGAGGGCTAAACATTGATACCATCCAATATAATCAGCAAATTCAAGCGTATGATAGCTAAATCCTACAATAAATGCAACGCGAATTAGAGTGGTTCTCGAGTCGATATCGACGGACGGATTCGATGCGACTTCCTCCGATTGTCTATAGTCTATGGTCCGAACGAATCCGACGTGACATCACATACTTCTAACAAACGTCAATGTTTCATTCTCAAAATGAAAATATGGTAAATATTTACTTTGAGCACTTTTCGAATTTTGCAAAAAAATTTTATGTGACGTGTAGAAGACAGTATTAGAAGTGTTTTGTGACACGTTACATATTGCGCAAAACACTTTTGACGCCAAAAATTGAAAAATAAAAATCATAAATGAGGCCATTTAGTAAGACATTCAAACGCGAACTCTCCCAATTTGACGTTAATGATGAAAATTTACTTGCAATGTTGTCACACTTGACTAACATTCTTGATTTTCAAGTAGGTAAATGTCCCAGGGCAGGTGCATGGAATATCAATTATTGAAATTACTTACATGGAAATGGATGAAGCACTAATGGGTAAAGCGCCGCTGCATTTTTCCAAAAAACGTGGAATCGCTTTGTATAGTCCCCGATTATATTTTCTTTTCTCAATTTTCGCCTCGTCAATTTCTATAATTTTTCCTTCGCCCCCAATGATCTCATTGTCTCTTCATTACCCAAACTAAGCAAAACCAACCCAAACTAATTGAATCTAACCAAAACTAACCCAGACTAACCCTAATTAAGCAAAGTAAAGAGACAAGCGCGCTACTAACCAAACTAACCAAAACCAACCCAAACTAACGAAAACCACCCCAGACTAACCCTAATTAATAAAGAAGAGACAAGCGCACTACGCGGGCTTGTCTTCGGTATCCCAGATTAAGCAAAAATATTCGAAAGTAACTTTAATTAACCAAACAAAAGCATTGATCGAGCGCGCTATGCGCTTGACCAACCCCGCCTAACACAAAACCATAATTATCCCAAATTAACAAAACGAGCGCGCTACGCGTGGTACTTTCTTAACTAATACAAATATACCAAACAAGGGCGCATTTGTCTCTCTCTCTCTCTTTTGGTAGTTAAATAGCGAGCGTCTTGCGTAACTCAAAATAGCGAATTATTATTATTATTATTTATTATTTTAATAAATACAAAGTAGTTCTGGATCACCATGTATAAAGTGTTGGTTGAATGTATCCAACAAGATACCGTATTTTAGAACCGAACAGAAATTACACTTGGCAACACCTATTCGTCGAATGACAGCTGGCTGAGCCGTGCTAAGCTAACTAGATGATAAATCACATAATTTAAGAAATCGAAATGCTGAAATAGTGTCATGTTGACGTGCCAGAAATGTTATCATTTTAAAATGCAAAAGAAAACAGTTATATTTTTGGTTTTTAAGAAAAGAAGCTGGTAAAAGTTTTTTTGAGACTACTATTACTTATTCTTGTATCGCTATTACGCCTGCCTTGCTTTTTGCTTGCGTTTTTCAGATCCGTTTGGACCGTTGCGTTGTGTGCGTGAAGAAAGGTGAAATAATGAGTGTGCGAGAGCGAGATAGTATAAGTTTGGAACATGTCGGATGGTTTAAAATAACTGCATTTTGTAAACTTTGTTATTTTTTTCTGATCAGTAGAAACATTTGCGCAGCATTTAATGTGTGGGAGATGGTAAGAGAAGTAACGTAGAATATGTCAGTATTTTTATTTTTGTGGTAGCCAAAAAGTGCGCAAAGTAAATATTGACCGAAAATATTCCGTAATCACCTAAGCAAAACAATATATTATCAAGTCTAAATCAACGAGAAACTTCCCACAGAATGACCATCAAGTGTACAAAAAGTAAGTTATAATTACATTGTTAGATATCCCTAAATAACCTTAAAATATAACTTGACATGCATTATAGTCCAAACTCCAATTACTCGGCCAATCTGTAAACAATCTATAACTATTGTTTTATTCTAGACACAACACTCCAAGAAAGGCTGAAATGCATTCCAGATGCCCAAAATACCTCGAATCAGCAATTAAAAGCCATAATTAGCAAGGTCGAAAATAGTGGATGGCCATCAAGGTGTATTATCGAACTGAATTAATGAAAACAAGCCAAATGATTAGAAGAAGGGTTTCTTTCTCCCTTTAGAAAGACAGCATAATAGGACAAAACCAAGGGGAAAATACCAATATACAACGAAGCTTTGTGGTTCCAGCTGCAACAATATATCGTGTGTGTAAAGTTAATTCGTTCAAAAGAAGGCATGTACATTTGATATATTATAAAGACATAAATATGAAATATTTGCTTTAGAATACCTAGTTTAATGGATTGGGTTCTATGCTTTTCCAATACTAGTACGATTGTGGTGTTTATATAATTTTTGTAGCCTATTTTAATAAACAACATGATGTTTGATTATTTTCCCCCCTCTACGTAAATTTTTATTATGATCCTTCGCCATTTCGTCCAGAAACCAGGTTATAGTATAATATGTAATCGTAGCCTGTTACAACCTTACAATCCATCAACAAATGGTCACGCAGAACGATTTGTTCAAAGTTTAAAAAAATCACTCTTGTCATTACGATTTGAGAATAAACAAAATTTACATTGTGCATTAGAAAAGTTACTTTTACGATACCGAACTTGTTACGGTAATTTTAACAATTCCGGAACATCAGGTTGTTCCGAGTTTGCTTGTATTTATTTTTGGTTTGAAATAATAACTTTTCACCTTCAACCTATTTTAAATTACTGTCTGAAACGACCTGGTAGTAACAGTGTGGAAAATTCCGCATTAAATAGTACGAAAATATTAATAAATAATGAATTTTATGTTGCCCATCAAGTTCATTTAAAACTAATTTTTGTCTTTTAAATATACCAGTCGATAATTATCTCGTTAATATAAAATGAAAATTAATATTATGGGTTGAATCTACGTAAATACAGCAGTAGAATATAATATTTAAAATTGATAAATAATTTCAAATATTCAGTTCAGATTTTATGATTAAAGGTCGGTCGCTTCGTACGGTGGAAAAAGTTGAAATATTTGTTACGACTGCGCGCGGTGCAATTTTTTTTGAGATGTGATTTTGGTGGAAGGTAGGACTGTATTTTAAAATCTGGCTAGATGATGTGATTTTGATGGAAGGTAGGACTGGATTTTAAAATCTGTCTTGTACCGACGACCAGTGTGAGAGGTTTGAGAAAAGGTAGGCTTGACTTTTTCTTTATTTTTTTGCCTTATCTGATCTTATTTCTAGGTTCCTATATCCTAAAGTCTGTAGGCAGAATAAAGTTGCTAAGCGTGCGAATCTCTGATATCTGCCTATTATCGTTTCACATACCATGTTGTCTTTTGCCGTGTGTAGGTTGAATAAGCTCGTGAATATTTTATATCTACTATCGTTTCACACATACCACGTTGCCTTTTGCCGCGGGTATGTTTTTGTCTGTAGGGCATATGTGGGATAGTGGGTTTTTTGGAGCTTAAGGCTCTCAGAGGAAAAGAAGGGCTTGATCCTATCAATTTCAGATTTAGTGTAGCAACCCAACTATAGAATATACAGTGTGGCCCAAATTGGGTATACATGTATGGGTATCTTGGAAACTATAAGAGATAGAAAATCGGTTAAATGGGGAAAGTTTTAGTTCATTCAATTCCCAATTCAATGCCATTTTGATAACGATTTGATCTTTTTTCGTTTTTGAGATATTTTGAAAAAATCAAAAAGTTGTATTTTCGAAAAAGCGCTATACTTTTTTTATTTAAAGATATTTTTAAAATCTGTAAAAACATTGTTAGGACAACTTTTTATGCTCGATGCACCCATGTATTCAGTTTTTAGTTCTGACGTTTTGGTTATGAGAAACCAGCAACAACTTCTTTTTTTCTTATGGCGGCCATTTTGTTTTTTAGCACATTTAAAAAGAACTTTTTTTTCCCTTTCTTGTGATGTATAACACTTCATAAAAATATTTTATTTTTATGTCAGAAAACGACAAATTTAATTTTTAGCTGGGTTAGTTTAGGCTAGGCCATGACTGCGGAGGCCATTTGCGGTACAAAACAAATATTGCTAGTGTTTCATAGTTATTTTACTGAAAAATATACGAAACATTGATCAGACAAACATCGAATTTATCTTTTCATTTTTAGTAATTTTTGTTTTTATTAATATTTGTTAAAAGGTAAGTTTAATATTAGTTGCCCTGCTAAACATCATTAAAAAAATATCAATATGTTAAGAATGTTATATTAAATGCAATAGGAATACAAGTGTAGCACCGCCAGTTATTTGGAACTCAATCTGACAGTCAACACTCAAGACTCAGGCCTTAAGACAAGTCTGTTATGGACCTATGAAATTATAGAAGCCTTGGGAAGCCATGTGACCAAAGGACAAAATAATATTGAAACAATATTGAGTTGGCTTTAGCAACAGTTGCTACGGAGGGCGGTTGCCGTACAAATCAATATTTGCTATTAATTTCCAAACTATCGTTCTAAATATAAGTATCGGTGTCTGTTCATAATTGCTTACTTTACAACTTACTACTATTAACATACCCAAACTAACTAATGTAACCACGCGAAACCGGCTAGACCTCACAACCTCGTCCCGCTCGAAGACCCAGCCACCGCCGATGCATACGCATACACAGTTGTTCACGGTATTTGACGGTACAAAGTACAAAGTTTACAGATTATGCAGGTATCTGCCGCACGCTTGTGATCTCAATGCATTAAAGTGTCGACAGTGAGCGAGGCAACTTATATTTATTCTGTAAACTTTGCCCAAAGATTACACCGAGGTGTGTAATATCCGGGGACCCAGCTGGCCAATTTACAGGACCCCGGTTTGATATAACATTATTTAATTGTAAATGAATGGTTCTATAAGTTGATTATCTAAAAACAAATTATACTATTTGACTTTGTAAATATTTTGCGGACTGTGTAGACTTACCGTACACACCACACCAGACATTAAAGCCAAATCTTACTTGTGGCCTACGTTCTGCCACTTGGTGAGGATTATCAGTGGCCCAAGAATGAATATTCACAATAATGAATGCTCTGCAGTTGCTGAAAAGCGTTTCGTCGGTCCAAATAATCTTCATACTGAAATTGGGGTTTTCATGATATTGGTTCACAAACCAGTTTGACAATCATAATCGCCTTGGGTCTCTTTTCTTTAAAATTTGAATAATAGTAGGTTTATAAGGACGATATTTGTTTTCTTTAAGGACTGTTTGGATAGTAGTTCTTGGTATAAGTATTTCCCTCGCACGTACTCTCGTCGACGTTGTCGGGTTCGCATTAAAATATCCTTAATGTCATTGTCACGAGCTTGATTGCCCTTCTGATATTTCTTTGGCGTTGGTACTTCAAAGCTTCCATAATTTTTTAAGTTCAGGTCAAGCCTCGCGAATAGTCTTGGCTGTTGCCTCTCAGGATACAGGTCCAAATAGTCGGCGGTGGCAAGATTTGTATTTCTATTACATTTAATATAACATTCTAATATGTCATATTTTTCTTCACTGGCATATCGCGTGGCGAAATTTAGAAATCAAAATTTATGAAAATTTAAACAAAAACTACCAAATAGCTTTTTGACTGAATAATGTCACTTTTCAGTAAAATGACTTAACTGCCGCCGAATCACCATAGCAACACTATCATTTATTACGGCAAATGGCCTCCGCCGTCATGGCCTACTCAGTTAAAAATTAACTTTGTCGTTTTTTGACATAAAAATAAAATATTTTTATAAAGTGTTATACATCATAAGAAAGGAAAAAATATGTTCTTTTTAAATGTGCTAAAAAACAAAATGACCGCCATAAGAAAAAACGAAGTTGATGATGGTTTCTCAGAACCGAAACGTCAGAACTAAAAACTGATTACATGGGTGCATCGAGCGTAAAAAGTTGTCCTAACAATGTTTTTACAGATTTTAAAAATATGTTTAAATAAAAAAAGTACAGCGCTTTTTCGAAAATGCAACTTTTTGATTTTTTCAAAATATCTCAAAAACAAAAAGAGAGAAAATCGTTATCAAAATGGCGTTGAATTGGGAATTGAATGGCCTACAACTTTCGCCATTTAACCATTTTTCTATCTCATATAGTTTAGAAGATACCCATACATGTATACCCAATTTGGGCCACACTGTATATATCAAAGTGGCCTGTAGGGTTCACATTATTTAGGTTCTAGTTAGAGGAAGCATTTTTAGAAATTAATAACCAAAACTGTCTATAGTGTGGGAGATTGAGTCTAATTTTCTCTGGTATCGTTATCGGATGTTAGCAGTTATATAGGGAATCAGAGTTAAGCTTAGTTAGTTGTTGTTCGACCAATAGAAGTATTTTATCGTCACTTTGTTATTTAAAGAGCGCCTTCTCAAGCCCTTCTCGACCGTGGTCGGTAAAAGATCATAATAATTGTTTGTTTTATTTCTCTATTTCTGTTTAAATTTGTTGTTACCTTTGTTTTTGAATTAAACTGATTTTTGAGTTAGAAAATAGCTTTCAGGCAATAATTGAATTGAATAATTGGCATTACCTTTATTTTGAATTGAATTGATTTTTGAGTTGAAGAGTATCTTTCAGTTTAAATTTTTAGTAAATTAAAGTAATAATTTAAAGAAAAGTGCATTTATAGCTTTCTTGTAACAAATTAACTAATTGCATTTTATTGTAAGCAATTCATTTTATTGTAACAAACTATGCCTCACAGCACAACTACTATTTCACCATCAGAACTTTTATTTAAAAGAAAAATTTGAACTAGGTTAGATTTGTTGTTACCTGATGCAGATAAACAGAACATAGATGCAAATGATTTTAAAAAGGTTCGTGTTTTAAGAGAGGGAGATAGGGTGGAATGTAGGAACTATTTTGGTAAAATTAAGTGGGTTTTCGGAATTATTACAAATAAATTAGGTAAAATTGATGATGGTCGAATATGGAAAATAGCAATGAAACACCTTGTATATCATGCAAATTTTAATCCAAAAGGAATCATGAAGAGCAGATAAGTTGATCAGTTCTATAGGTTACACACATGTTAAGTGCTGCTCCTCCTAATTGAAAATTCTGGCTGTTATATTTAACAAAAAATTGTGCAATTTTGACAAGAGGTGTGAATTGTTAAAAACTTTAAAATTTCAAAACAGTAATTGGTTTTCGTCTATAGTTTTCCGGTAATTTTGATTTATGGTGCAAACAATAGAAGATTTTTTGTGATAAAATGAGAAAATACGAGTAAACAAACAACAATAAAATAAATTCCGTTCTCGACAATCGTTATTTTTTTTCTTTACCCGGGCGTACCTTACGAAGTAAATAAACAAACATTAATAGATGTCATGGAGGGTAATGAACTCAACAAAACCAAATGCGTGCAATGTAAACAAACTTGTACAGAGGAATACTATAAATGTGACTCCTGTTAAAATAATATTCACAAAAGATGTGCAAATATTTCCCCATCAGAGGTAAGATGCATGCCTCTCCAAAAGAGAGTACTACTTTTAATATGTGAGGAATGTAAAATGCTTATAGCGAGAATGCCTTTTATGGTAAAATTAATCGAAGAGATGAGACGAGATATAGAAGAAATTAAATTGTCTTATCAACAAAACATGCAAGTAAATTTAATGGAAGAAATGAAAGGGGATATAGAGGAGATTAAATCATCCTATCAGAAGAACACTTATGCAAATGCACTACAGAGCAAAACAAATACCAGAGTGAATATTAAAACAAACTTTTCCACAATATGCATTAAGCCCAAGGCAACACAGAATTCACAGAAAAGTAAAAAAGATATTTAAACAGCAATAAACCCGGCGAATATAAATGTAGGAATTAGAAACATGAAAGAAACCAAACAAGGAAATATTATTGTGAGATGCGACACAGAAAATGATTTAAAACGATTCAAAGAAGAGGCAGAAAGTAAACTGAAGCAGAAGTATGACATTGAACTACCATCGAAAGTTTTGCCAAGAATAAAGATCGCTGGATATACTGGAGAAGAACCTGTCGAAATATTGGAAAATAAAATTCGTCAGCAAAATAAGTGGATTAACGCAAAAGAACAACTAAAGATAACATTTATTAGGCCTTCCAAAAATAAACCTAATGTTGCTACCATATGTGCAGAATGTTCAGGAAGTATCTTTGTTAAAATGATTGATTATGGAAAGGTGTATATAGGCTGGGAGCGCCTACCAGTATATGAAGATTTAACTGTGAGCCGATGTTTTAAGTGTCAAGGTTTTCATCACAACAGTAAAAAATGTACCAAAGATCAAGTGTGTGGTAACTGTGCAGAGGAGCATAATACACTAGATTGTAGGAGTGAAGTGAAAAGATGTATTAACTGTCTGTGCGCCAATAAAAATTATAAAGTGCAATATTTAACAGATCACTATGCATTAGACTCGGGCTGTCCAACCTTAAAATACCATATTGGGATACTAAAAAATAAAACAGACTATAACTCATAAAGAAATGGTTCTTATCGCTCAATATGGCATACTAGAAGATATTTGTGAAGAAGGTGGGAGCATGGGTGAAATGGTGGCCCTAAAGCGGATAGAAGATAGGGAAAGTAATAAAAATTTGTTGAGTATAATTCATGTTAATATAAGGAGTTTAAACAAAAATATTGATAACTTACTTGTATTTCTTGAAACATATAGATTGCATTATATAGATATAATCGTTCTGAGTGAAACCTTTCAAATTGACTCTATAGAAAATATAAGAATACCAGATTATCAAACGTTCTATAATGGGGCTACTTATAATAAGAATGATGGTGTAATACTTTTAGTTAAAAATTATATTGAGGTTGATTTTTCTTCTGTTGAACTGCCTAATGCAAAGGCAACTCTTGGTAGACTGAGTTTCGGACTAAAAAATGTAACTTTTGGCCTAACAGGGATATATAAGCCCCCTCCCATACCAAAAACAGAATTTATTAACGACATACATACTTACCTAGAAACATTGCCTTTCGCCAATGCTGAAATTTTTATCGGAGATATTAATATCAATATTTTGGATAAAAACGATAATCACGTCGCAAACTACCTCTCTGTAATGAATGCTCTTGGTTTTCAGTCATACATCAACTCGGAAACAAGGCCTGTTTCAAAGACATGCCTAGACCATATATTTGTTAAACAAAAATTAAAGCAAAGAAATTTAACTTTTACCTCTTATATTGTAGAAGAAGACATAACTGACCATAGTCCTATCATTTTGTTTGTCAGTCAGGACAATGTATCTCAAAAAAAAGTGACTGAAGGTCAGGAAAATATTACAAAATGCAAACTAAATATCCCTAAATTTAAACTACTATTACAAGAATTTGACTGGTCGATTGTTATGAATGAAAAAAATCCTGAATTAGCATATGACATTTTTATAACAACCTATAAAAAATTACAATCTTCTGCCACAGAAACGTACACTATTAAAAACAAAAAACCCAAAAAACTAAAGGCATGGATTAGTGATGGTATTATCACTTCAATTAAAACCAGAGATAAGATGAAAAAGAGACTTTTAAAGAACTATGACGTTCAACTCGAGGTAGAGTATAAGGAATATCGAAATAAGTTGAACAAACTAATAAATAAACAAAAAAATGATTACTACAAAAATGAAATTGAAAACAACAAAAACAATATGAGAAAACTTTATAGAATAATTAAAGACGCAACTTATGAAAGCAATAAAGACACCTATAATTGTATAAGTATAAAAAATAATAAAGGTGAGAGCCTTGCAGATTCATTTGAAATGGCTAATTTTTGTAATGATCATTATATTAACGTTGGAATTGAAATGGGAAACGTTATTCCCCCACCTGAATTTGAGAGCCAGATCGATGACTCTGTAGTTGGCTCTATTTACTTGAACCCTATAACCAGAAACGAATTAATAAAGCATATAGCAACTCTAAAAAACAATAGTGCACCAGGCCGTGATGGTGTTCAAGCAAACACTATAAAACAAACACATATAGAAATTCTTAATCCCCTATTACACATATTTAATTTAATAATTCAGAACGGAGTAGTACCTTCTGAATTGAAAACTTCAATTGTTACACCAATTTACAAATCAGGTTCCAAATCTTCTATAAATAATTACCGGCCAATAAGTCTAATAAGTAATTTTGCAAAACTTTTTGAAAAGTGTGTCAAGAATAGGTTAATTACGTTTTTTAAAAATAATAATATCTTGTCAGAAAATCAGTTTGGTTTTGCTGAGGGATCCAGTACAACGGATGCCATGCATACACTAATAAATGAGGTCGTTAATAATTTAAACATGAATAGAAAGTGTCTAGCAGTGTTTCTAGATCTCGCGAAGGCGTTTGATACTGTGCCCCACAACAAACTTCTTGTTGTCCTCCAGAATTACGGAATAAGGGGAATGGCCCTAGAGCTATTTAAAAGTTACCTGTCGGAACGATATCAGAGGGTATGAAGTTGAATAATATATTGAGCGACAAACAAAAGATAAAGATTGGCATTCCTCAAGGCACTGTCTTGGGACCGATACTTTTTATTGCTTACATTAATTCATTATTAAGACTACAGATCGACGGTTTGACTATTTCTTATGCCGATGACACAGCCGTTGTATATCGGGAGATACATGAGAAAGTGTAAAGAATGAAACAATAAGCAATCTAACAAAAATAAAAAGTTGGCGTCAAACATATAAGCTGACACTAAATTTAACAAAAACTAACTATGTTGCCTTCTCACTTACAAGGGCAAATAGACCATTATATAACAACATTATTATTGATGATCAAGCTATTGAAGAAACACCGGCTGTGAAGTACCTTGGCATTATTATTGATAATTTTCTTAAATGGCAGCCTCATATTGATTACCTTTCAAACAGAGTTCGAAAACTCATACACAAATTTTACCTGCTAAGAGAATTTTTAAATAAAAGGACGTTGATTACAATTTACAAAGCATTGGTGGAATCAATTATGGCATACGGAATTTTGGTATGGGGTGGCCTTTATAACAATAGCTTATACAAATTAAATATTATACAGAAATATATATTAGAAATCATGTTTAAAAAAAATAGACTATATCCTTCACATTTACTCTTTACTGAAGAAATTTGTAATATTAGATCACTTTATGTTAACGCAGTTTGTTCATATATTCACACTCATTCAAATTTAAAATTTGTTGTTAGACATAATTATGACACGAGAACCAAAAATGACAAGAAATTAAAGCTGCCTATAAGCCACAACAATCTCAATCTAAGATATATCAATTATCTTGGACCTAAAATCTATAATTTATTACCGATCGAAATAAGAAGTTGCTCTAACAAAAGAAAATTTAAAAAGTTAAGTAAAATGGAAATTTTTAGAAGTTATCATAAATTCGAAAAGTTTCTTGGTTAACTGTGGATTGTTGCTTGGGAGGGAAAGAGGAATCAGGAAATTGAAACTTTTTTTCTTTTTCTATATGATTTTTGTTTTTGTTTATATTTGTTTTTTTCTTTCTTTTTTTGATATATGGAAGGTTTATGGTATGGTGGAGCTAGTTCTTTTGGAAATCAGTTGTCATTGTGTGTTTCAAGGTGTGTATAACTTTGGTACTGTATGTTAAGCATTTCAGCACATACAGATGTTTTAACATCTAGGTGTTTGTTAAGAAAAAAAAAAGAAGGTACATCAATGTAGATACTCTACCTATTAATAGTAATGATTGTTACATACATTGAAATTGTTAAATAAATTGTTAAAATAAATTAAATAGACTGATGACGCTTATATGCCGAAAAACGGCGGTAATTTTAAATTTTAAGTTTTAAAAAGACAAGTATTAAGTGGAAAGATAAAATCAAATAAAGTTACTGCAGTGGTTTGAAATTAACCTAAAATACAAAAGGAGCTGCTACTATGCCAGATGAGACAAACAAAAGCCATAATACGCATTGAATGACAAATTGCAATTGAATATTTGAAAAATCGGTTGACTGTTTGTGATGGCTTGCAAGTTGCAAGCAAAATGCTTGATCAAGTGAAAATAGAGGACTAACTTAGAGATGAGGTTAGCCTAGGCTAGCCCAATTCGACGGATAGAACAGAAAAGAAAGGAGATGACAATAACCTAAGTTAACTCAACTCCTAGAGGACTAGCTTAAGAAGGGATGAAATTAGCCTAAGCTAAATCAACTTGAAAGATAGAGAAAGAGGAAGACAGATGAAAGATAAAAGTAAAATAAAAATTAAATAAAATTACATTACTGTAGTAGAAAACAGGAGAAATTATTTAAATTGGAAAACGCTTGATCAAGCGGCCTCCCCAACCTTCAAGTGTATGGGCAAAAGTTAATTCAGTCGAGAAGCCTTCTGTGTAAAGGAATGTAAGATCTGTTGAGATTGACCTGAGTGTTGAGGCATATAAACCAAATAAGAAAGATTGGAAATGATATTATTCCAGTTAACAATAAAAGTTTAGAAAATTTAGATTATTACTTTCCAGATCTAAGTTTAGTCCTACCTGATTTGTCTGATGCTCAAGAAATTTTAGATGCGCCTCAGTCTACAACATGTAACAATACAGGTGGTTCTGTGACATATAGGCCAAAAAGAAATGTAAAAAAACCTAACAAATATTCTGATTTTATATAATTTACATTAATTAAGAAAGAGAGGTATTAGGTATTTTTACTAGTCGTGTTTTCCCGTACTTAAGATAGGTATATAAAAATAGTATCAACTCCGCTGTAAGAACAAATTATGATTATTGATTATGTGTTATATGAAAAATAAATGTAAAGTACGTCTAGAGAACCAAAAAGAGTCTGAATCATTGTCTATCTTTACAATACAATACCCTACAAATACAACAGAAATGACCCGCTGCCGCTGACTTGATTAAATCAGGCAGTGACAATTAAAAAGTCTAGCATATTTGATAAAAATACTGCAAAGCAATGAGCCAGGATATGATGATAACCGACATACATGTCACTATTGGTTCTTACAAAACCCCAATAAGTATTCCACACTCAGTTTCAAATTAATGTATGGTGCAGTTTACTTAATGGTCGTATGAGAAAGCACTACCTTTTAACAGAATTAAACCGAACAGTTTTGGGATACCTATTTTTTAGAATATTGCATTCCCAGAAGATGTTAAGGATTACATAAAGTCACAATATCTGGGAATAACAAGATGGAATAGCAGCGCATAGTGCAACAATTATTGTTACAGAACAGATTCTCCAATTTCCCGAAGAATGCATTACATCTGAAAATGTAAATGAACTTACGAGCAAATTTTGAAATGCATGGAATATTTTCCCAAATACATTAATACAACATGTTCCAGTATAGCCTTCATGCCCAAATACGCAATTCACGCGGGCACTAGCTCATGCGGATACACGAACAAGCACACGTACCGGTACATGCTCTCACAGATACACGCGCAACAGAATCCCTCTTAAGGGTAACAAATTATAATGACACTTACCAATATGAAATCCGTTGTCTGAATTAATGATAAAATATGTCTTATGAAAAATTTTCAGCTTCTTTAATTGGAGAACAATTCTCTCTACCATGTCGTCGACAGCCAAGAGAGTTTGTAATCGTCTTCTATGGATTTGGTTGAGAACAGTAATATTACTTGGGAGTCGTTTAGGTGGCATCTTTACAATCCAGTGTTTCTAGAATGGTTTTTATTTTTAATATATGTCTTTTAGACTTATAATAATATTAATTCAGCAAAACATCTATATTAAGTTGCCCCTGACGCAATTCACAATATCTACTGGGTCGTTTCTAATTATGCGTTTCAAAAGAAATTTTAACTGCTATCATATTGAAACTAAAAATTAAAGATATTATGATTGACCCTCATATAAAGCAAATATTTCTACTATTTGAGTAGTATTTGGAAATGTTTACATTTTAAAATTCAAGTAAAAATACGTGAAGTAAGTCATAGAACCTGAGAACACCCAAATCAATCAAACTCATCTCTACGGAGAATTCTGATTACATTTTACATAACACATCGAAAATTGTATTTCTTGATTGGTCTATGAAATTTCCTCATTCAATATATGGAGTATGAAAGTTAAACATGTTAAACGTGTGTATAGATTTAAGCCTTCAAATACTTGTAGAGTGCTTTTATCTAAAAACATTTTGCACTTATTTTATGATATTACTAAATCCATAAACTATTAATCATTAGCTAAAATATGATACTGTGGAGCCATAATTTATATATAAATTATCTGAATATTGAAATAAATATTGTATAAAATAAAAACAATGTTTGATCTACGAATAAATATCAGTCATAGTATTAACCTAATTATCTAGACACATTAAAAAGTTAGCAACGCTTATGACGATACTAACCCACAGACATACGGCTTCTCATAAAGTAGTATCCCTTGAACAGGCATTTTCACCTGCATAGGTGATAGCTAAGAACTCATGTTCTTGCCGACTGGCTAGCGTTGGCAAGGGTAAGAGATGTGCACTTCGGAAGCTGCGTGCTGAACCTGGAGGGCATAAGAAAGATCCAGCCTATGAAGTTGTGTGGCTTCGCTAGGAAGTCCGAGCGAGTAATCTATATTAATGACCTGCTGACCGAAACGAATAATCCTGTTTACAGTTTTGCACATGACAGTACCCTTGTCTCCCACTTTAGATCAGAAACACCTTTACCAGCGACTGAGACTTGTCACCGCAGACAGGAACAGATTACAGCAATTAATCAAGACCTGGGGAAAGTTCAAAATTGGGACGACAGAAATTTGTTCCAGTTCAATGCAGCAAAGACCCAAGCAGCCACGTTTACCAAGAGGGTCAATCCAGCGGGCCCTGACATCATTATGACTGGATCGACGATTCCTTCGACCTCGTCAATCGGACTGCTACGTGTCTCGGTCAACAGACATATGTCTTGGCATGACCACGTTGCTAACATCGCAAAATCAGCCTCCCAGGAGCTTGGTACGCTTTTCGCAACAAGAAACTGTATATACCGCAGTAGTTGCTCTTTGCTTTACAAAGCGCAAATAAGACCATGCTTAGAATATTGCTCACATATCTGGGGTGACCGGAGTTGACCCGGAATCTGGATAGTCTGGAACACCGCAGACATGTGGCCAAGATGTCCCTGTTTTACAGATAGTTTCACGGCAGATGTTCCCAGGATATGGCCCGCCTCATCCCGCCCCTGGCAACGCCTGTCAGATAGTCGCGACAGACTGCAGGAGCGCACCAATTTGGCATACAACTGGAAACACCTAGAATATCGCTTAACAAGAACTCCTTTGTTTGGCGCACTGCATCACTGTGGAACTCACTTCCAGGACATCTGTTTCCCCCTAATTACAACCTACAACTATTCAAGAACCGTGTCAATCAACAACATGTGAGTGGGCGCACAATGAGCCCAGACTTTTTAAAACATTTTCTTCTCCATTCGTACCAAAGTGAAAATATTTCGCCCTTAAAGTGTAAATATTAGAAAATTGAAATCACGCCACAACGAACAATTGGTCTAATACATATTTGCGTAAAAATAAAGAACTACCATAGGTAATGGTTCTTCTTATTTAGTTATTTGCTAATATTGGATTTACATATGTGCAGATCTAATTTCTATATTTTAGGAGCGCTATATTTCGAATTTTCGAAAAAACAACCCAGCAGAATCTTTAAAAAATTACGAAATTTCAATGACCTTCTCGGCATATATTAATTGGCATTTACTTAAATATCAATACTTACATTATGTGGAGTGTAATTAAAAGACGGATTTTTGACCACCCCGATTCCTGGAAACCTGTGGATATATCGCTTTGGAGGTATGAATGGAGAATGACTAGCAGGAGGGGCTACCATCATAAAAAATGGTGTGTCTTCTATGAACTTTTGATTTAAAAACGCCAAGCTGTAATTGGCCTAAAATTATAAAAACTCTCAGTCGCATTTTACCAACAAAATTAATAACAATTATTAATACAATTAGTGTTCAAAAATGGAAGTTCAATGTTTAGGCCTAAGTGACGGATATTTAGAAGCCTAAACACGGCAAAACAAGAAACTTGTTCGTCAGATGGATCATACGGAGATCCAGATCAGGGTCAAAAAGGTCGACCTGCAAAGAGTAGCAGCCATTTTCACGTTTAACTAGATATTGTCATCCCTGTCTTGAGACAGTGCTTGAAAACGTGGCAAGATAAAAATTTCTGTAAGTATGAAAATTTCCACTGAATTATTGTCGATTAATACATATACATATTAAGATTTAACTGAAATTATGTACCTTGCAGCAGTCAAGCACGTGGACTGATGTATATTGATGCTATCTACATCAGGATTCTATTAAAGCAGATAATCGCTATACTCTGCTTTACCATGACAAATTAGGAGGCATCAAATCGGATAATGTCCGCATTGCTAAGATATCACAGCAATAACTTTACAAATGTGTTCAGGGGTACATGTTTATAATCAGTAGCGGCTTTATATCGAAGAAATGACATCAAATTCTTGACTAATAATGAACGTATGCTTAAGGAGACAAAAACTTTATGAGGCAATGCTACCACGCCAAACAATGGAGAGAAAGAATAACTTGAAGCACATCACGGCAGATGTGGTAAACGATAAGTGTAAACGTACTACAGATATACAGAAAACAATATCTTTGATTATTAACGAACATAAATATAAGTGAGCAAGAAAGAATTACATGGTCGATACTATAATGACAATATATTAAAAGTGGACGTAATGGGTTGCTCTTTTCGAGTCCCGATAAATTTTATAGTTGCCAATCAGAGCAATATTATTAACACCAATAATTATAAGAAGCCTATAATTAAAGGCTCCAAAACCGCATCATACAAGTTCAGAAAAACTCACCAACGACCTAATTCAGTACGTAATATAAAGATGCAAGTTCTTGACCAACTCTGACCACTTGCTTACAGATCAAAAGATATCCAAAAAGAATAGATTACAATCCATTATAATTGTCAACCAGTAAGATAATGGCTCTGACGTGCGACGGATAACCAAATTAATAATTTAAAAAACAAAAAACACTTATTTATCAAAATACAAAAATTATATTTTATATTAGGTAGGGAATGCAAATATTGCTGATAATACAACCAGCTTAGTTTCAATGTTGCTTGTCTAACTATAATTTAAAAATAATTTGTTAATTAAAAGAAAATCACTCAGGTACAGCAGTACCATTCCAATACAAAAATTTGAAGCTTTATTTTTTATTATTACCAAATCGTTTTAAATATTTAGACAAGCTTAAAATTTCATTAAATTATAATTGAAACAAACATATACAAAATTATTATTGACCGAATTAAAAACAGGTTAATTACTGTAATAGTGATATGACAGATTAAACCAAACGAGTTATTTACTTACCAATAAATCAGTTAAATATAGGTTTTTCAGTGGCAAATTCGTACCATTAATGGACAAGGTGTAATTGTAGTATTTGGAGTTTCCTTTCAATCCTACCCACCAGTCGTAACCTCTCGGCACATGAGCTGTCCCACCAGCGTATTTGGATCCATACTACAATAAGAAAGTGAAATTCTGTTTACAACAGAGCGTGCCAGTTTACTGGACATAAATCTAGTATGGCAGAAATGCATCCACACACGTTCTTAGTATAGGTAGATAATATTTAACCTTTATAACCATGCATGTTGTTATCATTTACCAGACCATTTCGACTAAGGTTTATCTCTAATTATTGTTCTCAAAGCCAATACACAATTAAAATTAATAATACTAGGGATAATTAGTGCACTGCTTTTAGATGTTTCAAAATAATTTAATGAGATATTTTTCTCTACATAATGTTTCGGCTTGATGAGGCCTTTATCAAGAGTAGTTATATACTAAAATACTCTAAAATTGTTATACCCTACTAAACCGCCTGACGGCATTTCGTTTTTATTGCACTGCCAATTATGCAGGTGTTTAAAGAGCAGGTCAGTTAGTCGTTCGTATTTAAAACGTCTGTTTTTTGTGACTTTTGGATTTCTAGGTAGGTACTCCAAACGGTTCAGCCTTTTGCTTCAGTGTGTAAAAGTTTGACATTATTCGTATCTATAAAATGGTTATTTTCCATACAATGTTTTGCTATGCCAGAGTTTTTAATATTATGTAAAATCGATTTTTTTGTGTTCTTTAATCCTAATATTTAAGTTTCGACCAGTTTGTCCTACGTATACAGCTTCACAGTTCACACATTTATTTTGTAAACAACAGATTTAGATTGTTTGTCAATTTTGTCTTTATTGTTTATTAGTCTTCTCCCTAGATTATTCTTATTAACCTGAATTGTTTTACAGGCAAATTTATCTAATTTTTTTGAAACTCTATCTGTAACTTTCGGAATATAATTGATAAATTTAAACGGCTCATTTTCTAGATCCAATGTAGGGTTATAAAATTGTTTATTATTAATTGCAATCTGTTTGATAATGGATACTTCGTTTTGGACACTCGCCGAGTCTAGGGGAAAGCCGAAAAGTCTATGGATGAGACTATGAAAAGCGGAAAGGTTTACTTGCAAGATTGGTTAGAGTCTTTATGAATTATTGCATCTGTTGTTGTTGGTTACCTATATATCAAATTTAAGCGAATCTCTTGTCTTTGTAATCTTTATGTCCAAAAAGTTTTAAATGTTGCTAGATTCTTTTTCCATGGTAAATTGAATTATATTGTTTAGGGAATTTAAAAATGTTAAAAAGGTATCAAAGTTTCTGTTGGTTCCTGTAAAGATGCAAAATATGTCATCCACATATCTACCCCAAAAAAATATATTTCTTATTTCTGACTAATGAATTGTTGTTGTTGAATAAATGCTGTTCAAAATCAGGCATAAAAATCTCGGCAAATAAAGGTGAAATTGGAGAGCCCATTGGTAAACCATTAATTTGTTTGAATATTTCATAATTATACTGGAAATAATTTTGATCTATACATGTACGAATTATAGATTTGAGATCGCATTTTTCTTTTACTAAACTATTAGAGTAGCAGAGTTATCTATTAGTCCATTAATAATACGTACAAGTTCGTTTAACGGTATGGAGCTCTTTACATCAAAGGGTGGATACTCTTTACATCAAAGGAAACCAATTTTTTAAGTTTTTGACTTTATCAATGAAATCAAAGGAGTTTTTAAGTGCATACTTAGAATCGAATTTAATGAATTTTGGTAAAATATTCGTAACGAATTGACTTAATTTGTAACATGGAGCATTCATATATGATACTACTGGTCTGATTGGGATATTATCCTTATGAATTTTAGGAAGTGGATTCATTCATTTGAGAAAAATTTGTGAGTTATCAGGTAGTACAGAATTGTTATTTTTTAATAATGAAATAATTCGTTTTTGGTATTTATTAGTCGGGCCTTGCGTTTTTTTGAAATCTCCCTTATTCAAAAGTTCTTTGATTTTAGTATCATAATCTAATTTGGTTAAAACAGTTATCGTGTTTCCTTTATCAGCTTTAGTTAATATTAGGTTATTTTGCGTTAGTTTTGCTTTTATTGTGTTTAAGGTTGTAAATTTTTTATTCAGTTCAGTATTTGAATTAGATTTTAATTCTTAAAAGATGCTATATTTGTTTAGTTGCGAAATGTTTGAAATATAATTTATTGCTATTTGTGTATTAGCTACCAAAAGGTCAAAATCCTTTTGTTTGTAGGATTGTGGAGAATATTTGAGCCCTTTTTCTAATAAGTTATTCTCAGTGTCTGGAAATACTGTATCTGTGAGATTCAAAATTCTTGGATAAAAAGTGTGAATGCTGTATACTTACATCAATAGGTGTGACAGTTTTTAAAGAGAGTAAATAAATACCTTAACTTATTTAGTAGAGTTTTATAATGTTTGTTCACTATTAAATTAATATCTTCGCGAACTATCCTGTTCCTATACTGTAACACAAAATGACCTTCTTTCTTCAAGAGTTCAGTGTAGATCAATTTCTGATGTTGGATGAGGTTGTCTCTTCTTTTGAACCAAAAGCGTAGTTCAAATCGTGTATGCTTTTTGGATCATTCTTCTGGCCTCTATGGAGTTATGGTTGCAGTAGATTTTCATGTGTTTAGGTGTGATTTTGTTTCTGATGCACTGTTTTAAAAACCAAATAGGATTGGAACACTTTTTAGGGTAGTACGGTATAACAATTTTAGATTTTAGTATACAACTACTCTTGATAAAGGCCTCATCAAGCCGAAACATATGTAGAGAAAAATATATCATTAAATTATTTTGAAACATCTAAAAGCAGTGTACTAGTATTATTATTCAACGATGTTTCACAAGGATCCTACCGCCGAAACTATTCATTACAATTAAAATTGTTTCAATTAAAATAGGCGTTCCGATTAAATCGGAAATTGAAATCGTCAGATTTATAGATTATAGTTTTTTGTATGTTCGGCACACACACAAAAGCAAAATCCTATACCACTCAACAAGCGGTGCGTGTGCGGAGTAATGGTGGACGTTGTCGGTTGTAGTTTTCGGGAAAGACGTTATTCGGAACTTCATTCCAGAGCGAAGCAGTTCTCCACAAAATGCGTCCCGTAACAGCGACGTCCTAGGTATTCGCAACTGAATCGTATGTTGATGAGCAGCCTGTGCGTGAGGGGCGTTTCTGTTTGGCACACCTTTGGGCGAAGTCACAAGTGCCAGCTCGTTCGAACACCTTCCGTAGTAGTATCGATAGTAAAGATCGCCACTTTTCTTCAATGTTCTAGGCTAACAGAGTCTTTGATCAACTCTGAGTCATGCACAATACGGACTGTTCTACTCTGAGCAAGGGTTTAGGTGCCGAGCTTCACACATGGAAACAATATTCCAGAGATGAGCTTATCTAGGCGTTATAGAGCAGTAAGAGCTGATTAGGTGTTTTTGCTCTATAGAGTGCTCCTAGCTTTTTTGCTGCTGCCTTGGGAAATTTGATGACATGATTATGCCAAGACATTTTATTTTCTACGTTGACGCTCAGCAAGCTTATGGGCAATGTCAATGTCAGTTTTTGTCCTGTCATTGATAAGTCAAGTTCTGCGGTGTTTGCTTTTTTTGAGAAGATAGCTGCTTGAGTCTTTCCTGCGTTAAACTGGACATTGTTTTCCTCACCCCATTCCACGATGACGTTCATATTCTCATTGATGGCAGCAATGTGATTTTCTAGCTCGCGTTAGTTTGATTTAGTTTGAGTTAGCCCGGTCTGCGATATGAATGAGGATATAAGAGTGCTGTTGCCTGCAAAGCTGTAAATAGAATTGATTGTCATGACCAAGAGATCGTTGATCGTTGTAAACTTTTTTAATCATCCCCTTATGATGTTAACATGGTTAGCGAAACGCGCGTCGAGTGCTATAATTCTGTTTCGGTATTGTGGATGAAACTCGGTTTTAGTGCATTTTGCCGAAGGTTCCAAACCCCAACATAGATGGCTACATAGTGGAGCTGTTAGTTCAGCAGCACATTTCTTAAGCACTACTGCAGGAATGGATTCCGGTCCTGTGGACTTATTAGTGTAGATCCAGGAATCTAGCAAAGTCTCTTTGACGCTCAAGGATTCTGGTAGGTTCTTCAACCAGCTGCGTAAGTCCGTGACTAATAGCAAAAGTCTCGGCTTCTCGTCCGTCATCGTCGTTTTTGTTGGAATGTTTCAACCAGTCGACCTTATGTACGTTGAAGTCTCTTTCTATTACAATTTCGGCCGTTGGATAGTCGATCTGCAGAAAATCAACTTGATTGCCAAGATTTAAAAAAAGCGGTTTATTTTGGTATTCGCTGGACGGTCTATACACATGACATCGAAGTCCATAGGTTCGTATGCTTCTTCTCGTTGGAAACATAAAACGTCTCGTATAAAAACAGCTAATCCAGAGTTATGGCGAAATCGGGAGTAAATATCATATCTGGGTATATTCAAGTGAACATGAGTAGTGCTTGATTTCACTTTTGTTTCTCATAGAGCTAAAAATTATTTGATGTTAGGTGCTGGTGGACCGAGTTAATATTTGTGTTGATGCCTCTTATGTTGCAGAAGCCCAATCGCAACCTATTTTCTGTCTTGGAGACGTCTTCAGCAACATTCAGGCCTGATGATCCCCCAGGCCAGCCTCCACCCAGAGATCCGAATGGAAGGCTACTTTACCTCCGAAGTATTTTCATCTGAAAAGCGCCATCATGCAATCCTTATTCTTTTCGACACTGGGAACCGGATCGCAAAGGCATGATGACGAAACATGAACCAGAGGTCATTTCACGCCACCTAAACCAATGTGCACTACCTACTTAAAACCAGATCCCCTCTACTCGTAAAAATCGAAATTCATAATATTCAAAGAAATATTTCTTTTAAATAATCATGCAAAAACTAGCCTTGGCCAATAAAAGGTTTTGGCGAAACACTAAGGGGAATATTTATTTCTAACATTTAAGCACTATGTCAAATGTAATTAATCAACAGTAATGGTCTCCTGGGCCGAAGCAGATTTAAAGTCCCTTTACACTTACCTGATTAAGATACTTCCCTGCATAAAACGTTGTATAGTTGGCTCTATTTTTTAAAATGGCTGCTATTGAATGTGGTTCATGGTGCTTTTGCCAATATTCACTTGAACAGTTTCCAGATAAAGAGTTATTAAAAACTCCAATGTTGTGCGGATATTTTCCAGTTAATATTGTGCTTCGGCTCGGACAGCAAATTGGTGTATTAACGAACTGAAAAAGTTTTTCTAATCAACATTTTTATAATCAAAACAAACATGTATGCTTTATTAAGCATACGAGACAATAATTCTGGCAAATAAGGGCTAACCACTGCCG